>CBVK0100357706.1:0-12710 GCA_900067695.1 Picea abies | reverse complement strand
TTCCCTGCGAGGTCGACTACAAAACTAGTCACTTGGGTGGGTCAGTTCTTGCATACTAACTTCCCTGCAATCATCTCGCAGGCGAGGCGCACTGCACTACTCTGGATAGAATCTACCTTGTATCCTCATGTTCCTTTCTCGACGTCATCATAAGTGTCCTTGATCCTTTTTTCGAGAGTGCGGTCCATGGCTTTTCCAGGATAGAAATCCTGTGGGTCGGGTCCTTGCATACTTAACCCCATGATCTGATGGATCAACATTGGATCAACTGTTGTATGGTGGTTCAACCACAAATATCTGCCATGGTAACAAGACAACAACATCTTGAGACATGCATTCGCCTCTTAGTGTCTCCCGAAGTGGGGAATCTTCATGATGTTCAGCAGGGTGGACTGCGTAAGGTCATGGGTCCATTGCTGAGCGACGATATTCGAATTCTTACCTTTAGTTTTAGTCAAGTACTTACGTGGGTCTAACATGTTGTAGAATTTGTGATCTCCGAGGTTGAAGTCACTAAACTTCAACACTGCAATCTTATCTTGGTCTGCTTGCACTATGCTTATCCCCTTCGGGAGGTACACAGTGACCAAGGTGTACTCGAAATATCTAGGTATGTTGTCACAGTTTACAACACCACTCAAAGGTGGTATATAGGTGGGTAAGATAGTCAGGATCAGTTTAGCATTCGCTAAGTCATCTCTGTGCTTTTTTCACTTTTCATCGGACGACCGAAAGTGTCCTGCTCCTCGAGCAATAAATGGAGAAGTTGGAAGTCCTCTCATGGATGATGCTTGTATACCTGTAGACATAGACATGACTCTTTCAGTCATGAGGTCGATCAAAACTTCCTCAACAACTCTACATGACTCTTTCAGTCATGAGGTCGATCAAAACTTCCTCAACAACTCTTTCTGCAGCTCTCAAATCCTCCAACATATACGTTTGGGGTTAAAAATCTCAGGTTCAGGGGGGTAGCTTAGACACAATAATTAGAGAGAGAAGAACCACGATGATCATGGTATAAAATCAACTTAGTCTGTGGGCTCAAATTCTCAATTGACAAAAGTGTTCTCGGTGCATGGGGTGGTGGGATAAATAGGTAACTCCACAACCAGTCGCTTGTAATGTGTATGAGGTCTTCATTAACTCTGTTATGTCCGTTATGGTGAAATCACAATGGTCGAATGGCGAGTTGGCTGGCCATAAATGGATTTCTATCTATTTTGAGCATTGATCTAATGGTTATAACATTCTGCAATGGTTATATTGCTTCGCCATGGTGAGGTGCCATGTTTCGCTGTTCTGATATCCCGATGAAGCTCCAATTTGAAAATTTTCTTTCTATGAGATTCCCTCTGGAACCTTCTGCAACTTGTTGATCTTAGCTCTCTTCTTACTTAACTTTCTATGTTTCTTCCCATTGAGCTTCATCTCAGTATGCCTTTTTCCATTCTGATTTTTATCTTCTTTTAACATAGTTACTTCGCGTTGTCAAAATTCTTTCTTAAGATTCGAGGCTGATACTTCTTCTTTATCCGGGATAAGTACTTTAGTCTTCTGTTGGTCTTCTAGGGTTCTTGCAACTTTGACATCAGGGTCTCTGGTGTTAAATATCTTTGATCTGTTCTCCTGTTCTACAATCAAGTGTGTGATCCTTCTAGTGATGAATTCTTTTAACTCTTGATTCTATTGTTCTATAGCTGCTTCTTCTTCTTTCCTTCTAGCCCAGTCTCTTTCAATCCAAGGTTTTCCTAACAACATGGTAAATGGGGTGTTGTCCTCAATAAATTTAATAATCTCAAAATCTTCTTATGTCGAAGTTCCATTAACGTTCATAGGTATGCGAGCGAGCTTCCCACATAAGTTTATCAAATTTCCTTTGAATAGTACTATTCAGTCTAATAAATGAATCATAGTAGGCCTCCCTATAGCTTTCCAAGTTCTCTCTATCATGATATTCACCTGTGTTTCCTCATCTAGAACACATTCAATATCGAAGTCTCATATTCTTTCTTCGAGGAATTCTTTTTCTTTGAATATCTCTGATAATCTAACATGTCGATGGTCATTCAGGGTTTCATTTATTTGCAACAATAATTTCTCTGATTCTTTCTAGAGTTCTTCCATTTATGGATCTGCCTTAGAGTTTTCTTTATTCAGATTCATTTCTTCTAGCTTAGCAATCATTCTAGGGAAATCCAACACTTCATGGTCCATAAAGTTACAACAATGACAACTATGTATTTTTCCAGGGAATTCCTTAGCAAGATGTCTCGGTCTTCTGCAACTATAACATAGGTTTAATCCTTTCTTTCATTTAAATGATCCCCAACCTTTCTAGTACTCACCATTAGGATCATGGTAGCTAACTTGCAATAAATTCTTTCTAGGATCCTGCATACACTTATTAGTCCAAATATCCTTCCTATGCATAGGTAGAACATATTTATCACTATTCATATCATATCTACTCATATCAAACCTTCTATGCATTAGGGCCCTAGTTTTCAATCTAGGACAAAATCTATCAACCATACCTAGGTTCATACTTTCGAAACTAAAATTTCCACTAATCTTACTTCTATAAAACACAAAGCTTTTAGATCTATATCTTTCACTATTATTACCTATATCGGAGCACAAAGCTTACAGATATTTCCTCTTTTCTTAAGATCTGACCTCTTTTCTTTAGATCATACTTCTTTTCTTGGCATCGAGCTTCAAAACTAAGTAGAGTACTGCTCACTAAAGCAACAGATCTACGCACAACTATTTTCTTTAGTTCCAAGCAATCACAGTTTTTGTCCTAGAAACAGAACCATTTGTTGGCACACGGGCAGACCTAGGGTTCAACACTACAGCAATGCACCAACAAAACCCTAACTACCGACACTTTCGATAACACCTGCGAAGAAGATGAAGTCTCACCCGAGGTAGAGGCAGGGGTGGTTGCATGACTCAAGTTTCTGGAACCTTAGCTAGGACATAGATCTATGATTATAATACTTAACAAAGCACTTAGCATCAATAGTTCATCAATATTCAACCAATAACTACTACGCAGATAGAATAGAGAATCACATCATTCACTTAGATCTAATGTATTTAAGAACTTTATCATAACTAGGGAGGTTATATCTAGAAGATCAAGCACTAAGCACCTTCACGTAGATTAGATCTAACATTCTTACACATCATTAGCACAAAGCATGAGCAAATTTATCTATCTCTATCAAAGCACGTAGCAAGAGAAGTTATAAACACATTAAGACCAGAACAATGCATAACAACACAATGTTTACGTAGTTCATCCCCACCCTAGGGATACATCCACCAACTCTTCTTATTTTATTGTCTTCAGTCAATCAGTTACAAGCACAAAGCCTCAAAAACCCTACTCCGCATAGGACATAAGATTTGCGCAACTCTCTAGATTCTTATTTTTTTCATTATAGCACAAAGCCTTCATGGTCTCTTACAATGACTTGCACTTAGCTCTGCAATTCTCACATAGTATGCACAAAGCCTTACACTTCTTCATCACATAGATCCAACTCTTAGCACTTAGCTAACTTGCATACTAACATCACATAGATTCCTTCGTACTTCTCATTACATTGCCTATACATATATTTATAGATACAAAATACGCCTAAACATGGGTAAACCCATGGGCTGACATCCCTTTCCCATTACATATTCCCAAATCCCATAAAAGACCCAAAAAGGGGCTGAGATCCCATGATCTTTGCTTTGTCTTGCGCTCCTCCTTTGACAGGATATTGAAGTCCAAGAATAGGTCAAACTTGACTATATATCAACAAAACTTGGTCAAGGACCAACAACGGGCTTGGGACAGATGCCAGATCTTGACTTCACCAGACACTGTAAATGACAAAACTGCAGGTCCACTTGCGGGTGCAGGACGTAAACACTGCAATGTGAAAAAAAAAATCTCCAACTACCGACGCAGGACCCGAACCCTGCAAAGATGAAGTAAACAAAAGAAAAAAACAAGCAACAAACCAGTGAGAAAGCACGAACAGGCCCAACTGCAGCCCCAGGACCTCAAACTTGCAAACTTGAGTCAAACAACAACAAGCAGCAACCGACGAACCAACGAACTAGGGAACAAGAAATAACCACTGAACTAGTAAACAACATATGTATCTCCAATGATTACCAAACTAGAGCCCAAGAATAGAAGGAAACATAAAAATATGACAAGCATGCCAACAAGATAATCAAACAAACAGTGAACAACAAAGAACAAATAGAAATGAAATTATGGCATCAAAACTTACTCCGAAACAATGAACGACAGAAGCGCAGGTCAAATTGTGGGTGCAACACCTAGACCCTGTAAAGTAAAAGAAAAACAGCTCCAACTACACATGCAGGACCCCAACCGTGCAAAGTTGAAGTAAACAAAACCAAACAACAAGCACCAATAGGTCCAACCACAGGCGCAAGTCCTCAACCCTGCAAAGTTGAACCAAACAACAACAAGCAACAACCGACGAACCAATGAACAAGAAGCACCCACCGAACTAGTAAGCAATTTATGTATCTTCAATGATGACCAAATTGCATTCCAAGCATATAAGAAGTATGAAACATACAATGGCTATGCAACTAGCGGTGGAAAGCATATAAGAAGTATGAAACATACAATGGCTATGCAACTAGCGGTGGATGAAAATATTGTCCAAATTCACTGCAACATTGTATGGAAAAATTCGAGGATAATGTACTCTGAGAAGCCTATTTACGTAAACATTTAAGGTTGTCATGATGTTTAAGGGCCTCGCGATATGAAAACATTTAAGCTGTTAGGCGTGTTTAATGACCTCGCTCTATGTAAACATTTAAGCTATCAAGCCTATTCAAGCACCTCAAAAAAAGTATCAATGCTCTAAACCTTCAGTATGTAAACATTTCAATACAAATAGAAATAATAATATAAGGACATATCAATATGATTTCAACGAATTATCGATCGCTATAGTCCCTCTACGCCTTCAACAAGGACTAATAATAATAATAAAAAACATTAAAAAACAATATTGATACTCAGAACTTTAGGCATGTAAACATTTCAATAAAAATGTAATAAAAATTAAAAAAGAACGTCTAAGCTCAAAATTTTGGATATATAAAATTTTTCAACATTGGGAACAACAAAGCAGGCAATAAGACCTCCAATGTATTCTCCAATGAGACGATGGCATATAACGTTTTTTTTATTATATAAAAAATTATGTTTTTACTTCTATAGTACGAACAATACATATGATGAGAAAATTTATAGTCAAAGAACGTATTAATATGAAGTCAATGAATTATCGATCGTTAAAGTCCCTCTACGCCTTTGACAGTGACTAAAAATACCAAAACTAGTAGGATCAATATCTATTTTTAAATGGTATATAGGCATATACAATAAAATGAAATGAAATCTGATGGTGGAACTTGAATGGTGGCACAAAGCTTTATGGAAATTTTAGATTCTTGTTAAAATTATTCTATTTTTTTGGTTATGTCTTCTTGATCATATTCTCACAGGTGTAAACTACAGGAGTAGAGGTGGAATTGTCCATCTGTTTGTATTTTATGCTTAAAGGATGAAGAGACCATGCAACACCTATTTGCGACTTGTGAAGTTACTCAATTTATTTGGAAGGAGTTTTGTCCACAATTGAAACTCAATGGTTATTGGAATTCACTCTCTTTGAATGAAAATTTGTTGTCTTGGTTTCTAGCTTTCCTCAGAAACATGATGGTTCCTCTCTTTGTTCTTTGGGGAATTTGGCGCTATAGGAATACGATTTTGTTTGAGAACTCTCTTTGGAATGATTATCGTATTTGTTCTGGGATTGTGGTGGCTATTAAAGAAATTCCTTGTTTTGCAGAGGGCGAAAAATTTGATTTTCTTATGAACCTGATTTATTTTGGTCAGAGACTTTTAGGCTTCTTTGATGGAGTTCCTGATGGTGGATATTATGGTGTTGGAATTGTTCTTAAGCTGAGTAGTGATCACTTCTTTAGGATCCATCTTGTTTTTAGAGCTAGATCAAATGTTAAAGTAGAGTTACTTGGTTTGTGGGGTCTACTTAGTTTTGTTTGAGAGTTCATATTTATGAATTAATGGTAGTGGGAGACTCGAAGGTTATCTGGAAAGTCTCATTTGAAATTTTTAAAGTTGCAGTATTGGATGAAGAAAATCATGGATCTCAAGTATTTGTTTAATTGGCTACAATGTTTTCATGTCCATAGACAATACAACTCTTTGGCAGATTCTCTGTTAAATCTTTCTCTTGGGAAAAGATTGGTTGGTTGAGTTTTGAAGAATTCTTAGAAGACTCTGTAATCAACTCTAGATGTTACTTCATTTTATGAACTCTATCTTCACATGGGATCCTTGTTACGTTTTTTTCTAAGAAGTTTGATTTTTTTCCTTTGGATATTGCTAGATGTAGAGGATATAGTTTTATGATTATATTGTGATAGTTACTAATAAAAGCATGTCTTTGAAGAGGTTTGTGGATGATAGAAATATTTTTGTAGACATATTGTATAAGTAGTCATGACTAATGACTCTACATGTTATATTATGTACTAGAAAGTTTCTTTTGATTTTTAATGAATAACATTAAAATTGCTAAAAAAAATTGATAATTTATCATCAATTCAAAATATTATATTATAATATATATATATTGAAAATAAGTATTATTATTCTATGTAGTCAATTATTAAATTATTTTATTTTATATTTATGTTTTAAAAACATTTTTTATTCTTTTAGTTTATTAATAATAATTAATTTAATTAAAAAACTTATACTTTATAATGCTAAAATTCAATATATTGTCGTGGCATATTTTATTTTCTCGAAGGTCAGATGGTTTTCCTTCTTTTTTTTTTTGATGTGGAAGGTTTGGAATAATGCTGAAATTCAAGATATTGTTCTTGAACATTTTATTTTCTGGCAGGTCAGATGGTTTTTTTTTGTTTTTTTGATATTATATGTTTTTTTTTTTTCTTTTCTAATCTTTAAAATTTAATCTTAACCCTAATCCTAATGTGAAACTTATAAAAATGATTGATACAATCTTTATATGTATATCAATCACTTTATAATGTTGTTGTGCTAGTTACATTGATAGACATCCCCTATTGGAATTGATGGGTTAATTAACTTTTTAATTATAAATTCTAATCTGATGATCAATGATTAAAGATGTCTGCATATTCTTAGTTGTCGTCCTAAATCAGTGAATGAGATTTACTTTCATAATTTCCATTATTTATGAATGCTTACATTTTCCTTGTTTACTTTTTCACATTTACTTAATATAATTAAGAATTTACTAACTTATTGATTGCCAAGTTTAATTTTTTAACAAAGATTAATGTATAAAATACCTCATTAACACGTTTCCACGGAGGCAGCACTTGGACATGATGCTCCGCTGGTCTTTCCGTATGATCAGCCACACTGGGATTGAGATAATGAAAGTTGCTATGAGTTCGGCAAGTATTTACCCGGGATTAATTTTACGCATTGTATTGTAGTGGCCACGTTTTTATGAAGGTGAAGGGATTAACACTCAACCTTTTAAAGTTGCATTAACAGTCTGCGTTTCAAAGCTCCATGATTGGCTGGATTTTGGCGTTTTGCTATCTGGCACAATATTGCCGTATGAATTATAAAAACCTAACTCAACAATCGGTGTTTCAAAGCTCCATGCTTCGCTGGCTTTTGGCGTTTTGCTATCTGGCACTGGCATAATATTGCGGTATGAATTATAAAAACCTAAGAATGGAAGATTTTCAATTGTAGTCGCGATACCTGAAAATCCTTTGAACATATTCATTATAATACCGAGGAATAGAGCTCCAAAATAAAGGGATTCGTCCTCCATATTTCTGTGATGAGTGTTTGTATGAAAGTAAACCGTCATGGAAACAGAATTTATTTGATCGAACAACAATATTGGATATATATACAGCAGTACGCCTACCCAGACCGCATGCTAAAAAGAAGTCTAATAAGGTCACAAGCTGTATTATCCCACCAAAATTAAACGATGTATATGATCATTCCAACCAGTGTTCTTGAACTGCTTTGTTCTTGTTCAGCAGGATTGTGCATTGGTCATGAGCACCGGATAAATATGGACAGTGACTGTAAATCCCTTTCATTTTCATTGTTTTTGCACATCATGTGCTCAGTTATAACTCCATACTAATTACATCTATTAATTTACAGATGTTGTAATGTTGTGTTGGAGTTTTTATTGCCCGCACTGCGCTGTTCGTTCAAGGATTACATACTATGTTATTAATTCCATATATTTTTTAATTTAAATAAATAAATTATTTGATAAAGATACATATCCTTTTCACTTTTAAACAGGCACAAAAGAGAGGGGTGATATCTGTTGGACGTCCGTTCTATCAAACACTGGATGTATGTTGCATCATATATCACAACTAATTGATTTAGATTTTACTTTTGATGTTTAAAAACCAACAGATTAGTGTTTCAATCCAAGTGAAGGAAATATCATTGATGAAACGCGTTTTGTTGTACAAGTTTGAAAGTTTTAGAAAATTTATTTATGTATGTATATGTTCATTCTATATATTTAACCGTCTAGAATTTGGACTGAGAACTTAGTTGAGCCCTAACAATATAGTTATCCTTTTGAACAATACAATCAATGCTCTAATATATTAATAGAAAAACATTTGGACTTTGACCTCAATCCGACCCTAAGATTCTATGTTGATAGTACTTGCATTGTGTTGTTGACAATACTTGAACTGTGTTTAACATTGTCTGTCGTCTCTCTGTATCCGTAGTATTTACACTGTGTGGGACAAACATATTTGATGTATGCGTAGTATTTACATTGTGTAGGACAAACATATTTACAGTAATATTTATATTTTAGGGTTTATTAAGGTTATTTTAATATTTCAGAATTTATTGGGATTAGGGTTTTATTAATTATTTGATTACATATATTATACCTACTAAAAGATAATACAAAGATTAATTATTAATATATTATTAAATCATATTAAGAAAAACAATATAATATTAATTATTAATATTTAAGTATATTATATGAAGAAAAAATTTTATATAAAAAAAATTGATTACATTTATTATATTAAAAAAATATAATATTAATATTAATATTAATTATTTAATTATATTATTTTATATTTTAAATTAAATATATAACAACAATATATTCAGAAAAAGTCAACATCTATATCAACAAATATTTATTTATATTATATAGTAATAATAATATATTAGAAACATTTATATAAAAAACATATTTTTATATAATTATTTGATATAAAATAACATTACATTATAAATATTGATATTTTTTATATTATAAAAAGAAATTACTATTTATATTGAATTATACTATTTATATTGATATTTTTTTATATTATAAAAGGAAATTACTATCAATATTAATTATTAATGTTTTATTACAATTATTATATGAAAAAAAAAACATTATTTTTATTATTACATTTATTATATCAAGAAAAAAATATTATATTTATTATTTCGTTAAAAAAATATTAATATTTAATATTAAGTAAAAAAAATATTATATTAATGAGAAAAAGACATCATATATTATTTGATTACATTCATTGTATAATAAAAATTAATATTATATATGTGTAATAAAAATTAATATTATATATGTAATAAAAATTAATATTAATTATTTGATTACATTATTTTATATTTTAAACTAAATATTAATAATATATTAAAAAAATACATCATTTATATGAAACAAAGGAAACACTATTAGATTTTTTTTTAAAGCTTCACTAAAGCTTCTTTTTCGTAATGTGTGGGACACAAATAAACCTTTTCATGCGATCACGGCACCAACATTACAATATGAAGAACAAAACAAGAAGTTACAACATGACGAACATAGTAATGTTGCATTGTGTCGAGCATACTAACGTTGGACAATGACGAACATAGTAACATTGCAATCTAAAAAACATAATAATGTTGCAATGTGATGAACATAAATTGACGTCATAATGTGATGAACATAGGAATGTTATAGTAACATAAATAGTCATTGCACTTTAGTGCACTTCATCATGTCATTGCAATGTGATGCACATTTCTTCATGTTGCAATGTGACGCATGTATTCTAACGTCGCAATGTGACAAACAATTCCAAACATCGCAATGTGTCAAACAAATTAACTTTTCAATCTACTAAACATATTAATGACACAATATGATGAACATATAACGTTGCAATGTGATGGACATATTAAAGTCGCAATGTGACGAACATAGTAACATTACAATCTACAAAACATAGTAATGTCACAATGTGATGAACATAGGCATGTCATCACAATGTGGATATTAACGTCACAATGTAACCAACATAAACATAGGTTGTAATGTATCCCAAATCACCCTGCCATTGCAATATGATGAACATTTCCTCACATTGCAATGTGATGTCCATATCTTGATGTCACAATGTGTCAAACATTTATATATGTGGATAGACATGTTGTCGTATTATGTCACACATCATCTTATCGTCACAATGTGATGAAAATTTCGTGATGTTGCATTGTGACGCACTTATTCCAACATTGCAATGTGACAAACAATTTCAAATGTCACAATATGTTGAACATTGTAATGTTGAAATCTACTAAACATAGTATAGTCACACTATGAAGAACACATAACATTGCAATGTGATGAAAATATAGTGTTCCAATATGATGAACATACTAATGTCGCAATGTTATGAACATAGTAACATTGCAATCTATCAAACATAGTAACGTCGCGATGTGACGAAAATAGGCATGTCGTCGCAAGGTGGATAGTAGCGTCGCAATGCGACAAACATAAATATATGTCACAATGTGACGGACATAAATACATGTCACAATGTGTCCCACATCACCCTGCCGTCGCAATATGGAAAGCATTTCCTTACATTGCAATGTGACACACATATCCTAACATCGTAATGTGACAAACAATTCCAAACATCACAATGTGTCGAACAAATTAACTTTTCTATCTACCAAACATACTAACGACACAATGTGATGAACATATGATGTTGCAATGTGATGAACATATTAAAGTCGCAATGTGATGAACATAGTAACATTGAAATCTACCAAACATAGTAATTTCACAATGTGACGAACATAGGCATGTCGTTGCAATGTGGATAGTAACATCACAATGTAATGAACATAAACAAAGCTTGAAATGTATCCCACATCGTCGTGTCATTGCAATATGATGAACATTTCCTCACATTGAAATGTGATGTACATATCTTGACGTCACAATGTGACAAACACTTCCAATCGTCGCAATGTCACGAAGATATACAGACATCGTAATGTGACAAACATTTCCAAATGTCACAATGTGTCAAACATATATGGATGTGGATAGGCATGTTGTCACATTGTGTTGCACATCACCTTATCATCGCAATGTGATGAACATTTCATGATTTTGCATTGCGATGCACTTATTTGAATGTCACAATGTGACAACAATTTTCAAATGTCGCAATGTGTTGAACATAGTAACACTGAAATATAACAAACATAGTAAAGTTGCACTGTGACGAACAAATAACATTGCAATATGATGAAAATATAGTGTTGAAATATGACGAACATAGTAACATCGTAATGTTATGAGCATAATAACATTGCAATCTATGAAACATAGTAACGTCATGATTTGACAAAAATAGGCACGTTGTCGCAATGGGGATAGTAGCGTCGCAATATGTCAAACATAAATATATGTCACATGTGATGAACATAAATACATGTCACAAATGCAATGTGATAGACATATCTTGACGTTGCAATGTGACAAACACTTCCAAACATCGTAATGTGTTGAACATAGTAAACTTGCAATCTACCAAACATAATAAAGTTACACTATGACGAACACATAACATTGCAATGTGATGAAACTATAGTGTTCCAATATGATGAACATAGTAACGTCGCAATGTTATGAACATAATAACATTGCAATCTATGAAACATAGTAACGTCATGATCTCACGAAAATAGGCATGTCGTTGCAATGGTGATAGTAGCGTCGTAATGTGTCAAACATAAATATATGTCACATGTGATGAAAATAAATACATGTCACAACATGTCCCACATCACCCTGTTGTCGCAATATGGAAAATATTTCTTCACATTGCAATGTGATGCAGATATCCTGACATCGCAATGTGACAAACAGTTCCAAACATCGTAATGTGTCAAACATAGTAAACTTGCAATCTACCAAACATCGTTTTCTCGCAATGTGACAAACATAGTAATGTGTCAAACATAGTAATGTTTCCATCTACCATGCATAGTAACATCACAATGTCACAAACATATACAGACACCCCAATGTGACAATCATTTCCAAACATCATAATGTGTTGATCATAGTAAAAAATCAATCTAGCAAACATAGTAACACCACAATGCAATGATCATATATTGTAGTAACCATATTAATTTAACGTCAATTAATTCCACAAACAAAACAATAACTTCTACTTGATTTCAGAAACTTAGTAATTTCTTATAAATTCAGCACATACGCATATAAATTTAT
>CBVK0100357705.1:0-12710 GCA_900067695.1 Picea abies | reverse complement strand
TCCATGTTCACGAGCCAGTCACTATGGAAAGTCCAATGAAGCAATAGAAGGCCAAGGAGAGGCCACCACATATCCTAGGTGACAAGTTTGACTTGGGCTGTCTCGATCTCGATGAAGAAGCTATGAAGCGGGGGAGGTGGTTGGAGGATTGTCTCCCCCATGAATGAAAATTTACAACCATCTAACCTTGAAGGCAGACTATCATCTCAGGTAGTCTGAGATCACATGCATAGAGAGACTGCATGCGTAGTCTGACAGAGTAGATCTCAGAGGGACTGATAGAGTCAAGATCGCACCCAACAGAGGAAGGCATGTGTAGAGGATACTGCAGGTGCAGTCTGATTAAGACAACGCAGTGCCATGGAAGCTCAAGAAATCCTCTATTGAGGATGGTGAAATTTTTTGAGTATATGAATGGAGTTCTATTGTTTTGTAATGGTCTTTGGTTGAGTAGAGCTCTGAATCTGTGATTTTTGTTTGACCAGAGCTACTCTCTAGTTATGAAATGGACTTGATGCTTTCATGTTAATATAAGTAATATTCCTTTCTCTTTCATTTTGTTTGTAAAGCTGTTTAAAACACTCGGGCATAGACAATCTAGTCTAGGATCGTGATGCTGCTAATGGAGGTTTTATTATAGTGGTATCGAGGTCAGTTTTATCTGTTTCCTTGTGTTATGTTCCCCTCCGACATTGAATGGCTCAGGCATGTATGATCCAGTCGAGGATCATGATGTTGTTGTAATGGAGGCTTGATTATAATGGTATCGGGTGTTACCCATGATTTTGGTCATCATGATGATATATTGATGATGGTGTACTCAGACTCTTCATAAGAACTTTCTCCTGAGAAAAAGTTATTTTCATCTCTTCCAGAAAACTCATTTTTGAAGACTGTTTGCAGGCTACTAGTATATTTTCCTGTGAGAATGAATGATTCTCGCAGTCTACCTTAAGCCAGGGTGTGAGAAGTTTGCACTGTGTTGAACTGCTAGGGTGTGAACTCTTTCTAAAGCAAGGAAAAAGATGAATTCTCGATGCTTCTAGAAGGGAATCTTCTAGAAGGATGAGATGGCATTCGAATGGTTATCCTAGTACTGGATTCCCTGATATTTTTGGATCATTCTTATCCAAGTAACTAATTCATTCTCTCCTATATATTGAGGGAATTCTCTTGGAAAGGGTTAAGCAAGATTCATTGGAGAATTGGTGAAAGAATTGTGTGAAGGAATGAAGCTACAAAAACTTGGAGACTCTAGCAAGTTTATTCAAAAGAGTTGATCTTCTTCATGCAAGTGAGCAAGTGTGTGTGTCGGAGCCAAGGGCCATCGAAAGGAAGTTTGTGACATCAAGGCTCAGGTTGTAATCTTTACATTCCATTAATATGGTACAGTAGAATGTCCCTTTCCCATAAAGCTAATTCCACTTTATTGTATAATTCCTTGATCATATACATAGATTGACTATTGAATAGATTGTGCTTTCTTCAATTTGGTTGGTTTGTGTTGTCTTGGTCTTGGCTGCACGAGAGCACTGGAGCGAAGCAAGAGAAACAAAGACCATAGGGAGCGATAATAAGGTATGTTATTTGTTCTTGCCTCCTATTTAATTCAATGGTTATAATCTAGGGAAAGAGTCATGTTCTGTGTTTCTTTGTTCTAGATCTAGGTGGATCTAGGGAGATCGGTTTGTGTCTGCACTTATGGATTTATCCAATAACAAAATTGGCGACTCCACTGGGGAATATCCCATTTTTTTTTGTGGATTTTGATAATTTTTTGTGGCCATTTTCTCTGGTTTCACATTTCTCCTATCCTATCAATCTCTGAGTCTTCAGGATATCCTGATAGACCCTCTGGGTGTAGAGGCCTTTTTAACTTTTGTTTCACTTTCCAAAATTTTGATTATGTTCAGGAATTCTTGCACTGTATTTCATTGCAGCCTGCGAGAATAGGTAGAGTTCGCACTCTACCTTTAGGTTTCAGTGTGAGGTTCTCGCACCCTGCTCAAGGGTCACCTGCGAGAAACAGTGATTCTCGCACTATGTCATACTGCTTGCCTGCGAACTCAATTTTTCAAAAATTTGGATTTGAGTTTTGGTATTTTCAACTGCCCAGATCAGTGTGATTGCCTCATAAGAGTCTCTTGGATCATTGATTGATATATTTCTTGTCTTCATTTGCGTGCATGAACAGTCTTAGGATTTCAAGGATTTTCTTGTCATTTTTGGCTTGACTTTCGTTTCTTGACTTTTCTTGGCAAAACCATTCTCTCTGACTTCAGATTCTGAGTGTGTTTGATTAGTTGAGAACTAGTGATTGGTTGAAATTTGAGTACTTGGTTTTTCTCTTTTGCTTATTGGTTAAAAAGATCATTTTTTTTTGCATTCGAGAAGACTACTTTGGTTTGCTCTTTATTTTTGCTTTCGTTGAAAGAGTTGACTGGGTTGGTTATTGTTTGATTCTTTGTGTTTTGATTTTCTGTATTCTCATTGATATAGTGAGGATCCTTTTTGAAAAGTAAACAAAAGGTTTTTCTTTCAAAATTTTATTTTCGTTTTAGAAAACTTGGAAAATAAAATTATCGAAACTGTTGAAGTATTTGAAAAGACACATAGAGAATTGTCATTTGTTAAATGATTGTTTGTGTTGACATTTGAAAGGAAATTTTGCATTGTAGTACAGGGTTGATCTTGAAAATTTTCTCTCTCTCCCATACATAGGGTTCATTGAACGGAAAGTGATATATTTCATTCTCATCCTTGCACTGTTTGGGTCAGAGTCATACAACATGAGTTTCATTTCCGTTACCTTTGAGTAAACAACAGCTCTTTAAAACATTGCGTAATCATAAAATTTATCTAGTAACTCTTTTCTATGGCTCTTTTACACCAACATTTAGCTAGGCTAGCGCTTTGGAGTAGGAAGAGAGATACACTCTCCAAAAGCACAAAACACACAATAGCATCTTGTGTTAGGGAGTGTTAAATTTCATTTGCAACATCTTGTCCTGGGAAGCCCTTCTCACACAAGGGTCAAACATTAGGTCGCATGGACATCGGCAGAGTTACTCACCCTGTTTTGTTGGTGTCAGTTCTTGGCAAAACCATTCTCTCTGACTTCAGATTCTGAGTGTGTTTGATTAGTTAAGAACTAGTGATTGGTTGAAAGTTGAGTGTTTGGTTTTTCTCATTTGCTTATTGGTTTGAAAGATCATTTTCTTTTGCATTTGAAAAGACTAGATTGGTTTGCTCCTTATTTTTTCTTTCATTGAAAGAGTGGATTGGGTGTTTATTATTACTTGTTCATTCGATTTTTGATTTTCTGTACTCTCGCTGTCATAGTGTAGGTCCTTTTTGAAAAGTGAACAAACACGTTTTTCTTTCAAAAAATTCTTTTCATTTTAGAAAACATTGAAAATCAAATTATTGAGATTGTTGAAGTATTTGAACAAGACACAATAGAGAATTTTCATTTGATAAGTGATTGTTTGCATTTTAAAGGAAATTTTTCATTGTAGTTCAAGGTTGATCTGGAAAAATTTCTCTCTCTCTCATACATAGGATTCATTGAACGAAACGTGATATATTTCATTCTCATCCTTGCATTGTTGGGTCAGAGTCATACAACATAAGTTTCACTTCCATTTCCTTTGAGTAAACAACAACTCTTAATAACATTGCGTAATCATAAAATTTATCTAGTAACTCTTTTCTAGGGCTCTTTACACCAACATTTAGCTAGTCTAGCACTTTGGAGTAGGAAGAGAGATACACTCTGCAAAAGCATAAAACACACAATAGAATTTTGTGTTAGGGAGTGTTAAATTCCATTTTCAACATCTTGTCCTGGGAAGCCCTTCTCACACAAGGGTCAAACAGTAGGTCGCATTGATATTAGTAGAGTTACTCACCCTGCTTTGTTGATATCATTGTAGAGATTGCACGTATTATGGGGATCACTCGAAGGTATACCCACAATGATGAGTGGAAGCCTTTTGAGTTGATTGCAGGCTAGATACCCTGCCCTTGCATGTGGATCAGATTGTTGACTGTCCCCCCAGGATTTACTGTTGTTGGTGGTGACCTTAGTGTCTTTTCTCTCTAGGTTCTTACCCAAGGTGACTATAGAGGGGAAAGTCTTCATGGTACCTGGAATTGACGTTGACCAGACTCACTCAAGCTCCTTGGATGGTATACCCATGATTATGTGTGGGAGCTTGCACCAGGGTGTAAGTCCATTAAGCAGGTAATCATTGTAACTTTTCCACCCTAGCCCCACCCCTTCTCGTCTCATTGTTGCGACGTTGGATTTCATCACCAACTAGTGGTTTCAAAATTAGAAGGTCTTGTTTATTTGGTGATTACTTCCTAGATTTTGTTTACTAGCGCGTGTTGTTTGTTTCTCGAAGTTGACCGTAGGCTTTTCTTCGTGAAGTTTTTCACTCATTTACAATAGCTCCTCCACATCGTTCACGTAGAATGCAGGGTTTATCTCCAGAGCATCTGGACGATTCTCAACCCTTTCCTACAGGTACACCTGAGGGATCTCCTCGGAAAAGTGAAGCCACAGTCATCACCACACCACAAGTGGAATGACCTGACTCTCTAGAACCTTTCTGAATTACCAATACTCAAGAGTACTTTCGACTTCACCCTGGTTTTCAGCGACCATTTATGCGACTGAATTCTTCCAGAGAATTAGTTGTTACATCTTTTGGATCACCCGTTGGGCCTTTTCCCAACATAGAATGCCAAGATCCTTTTTGGTCTACAGGTGTTTTCCGAAGGGACCTTTTTGGTCCTGGTTCACCCGTGATTTCTGAAATTAATCCTCCTATGATTTTCGAGATCTCTAATCTTGAGACAGTACCGTTGACTACCATTTATCACTTTACTGTCCCTGCTGAAATGGCCCATCTCACGAATACTACAAGTTTACCAAACGGGTTCACTATAGATGGTCTTGCTCCTATAAACACACAACGAATGCCCAATGTCACTCCAACACTACCACCCAGATACTGTGCATTGAATGCTTTTATTCCAACACCTCCACAAACCCCATCCAATTCTCAAGGTGGTCCTTCTTTTCCTGGGCACCCTATTCCCAGTTTTATTTCGACACTCCCTCAATTTCCTACTGGCAGTCCTAATCCTAGTGGCACTATCCCGTCCATTACACCAAACTTGCAAATTCCCGTTGGTGGACAAGGTGGTACGATTCAACTTCCTCTTACCGGACACATTCCAATTACAACACAACCTTTTCTTGCAACACAACTTCCGGTTGGAACACCACCTATGATAGGGGGACCAACTCCACCTTTTGGACAAAATATACCTCCCTCTTTGGCCCAGTATTGGAATCAGATGATACAAAATCCTCCTCAAATGATTGGGGGGCCTACTATAGGCCAACCATATCCAGGTATACCCAATCCTATTTGGGGTACGAATGCTCAAACTCATGTCCCCGCTCAAAGTTACAATCCCTCGAGCTACTATCCTCTCCAACCACCACCGAATCTACCTGGGTCTTCCCATTAAACACAGATTGCTTACGGTCCTTCTGGTTTTCCGACAGGGTTTCCACCCCAAAGCCACCAGTACCCACAGGTAAATCGACAGTTACCTTTTCTTGCTACTTTGGATTTGCCAGATTTGTCTAGGATTTTAAATGATCCTATTCGTCACTCTCCCCAATGGCCTGTTATTCTATCCAAGCTTCCATTGGACATTCCTAAATTCAACGGAAAAGTGGGAGAGGACCCAAACAATCATGTTATGACTTTTCACCTATGGTGTTCATCCAACTCATCGATGGATGACTCTATTCGTTTATGTATTTTTCAACGAACCCTTACCGATTCTGCTGCGAAGTGGTATATCGAATTGCCATGAGGTTTCTTCTCTGATTTTAATACCCTAGCTATGGATTTCCTTACACATTACCAGTTACCGATCCATTATGATACCGGGACTGAGATTTTGACTTCCTTCAAATAGACTAAAGGCACTCATATATTAGATTATATCCATGAGTGGAAAAGGAGATGATGTCTCATTAAACTTGAACTCCCCGATCAGTTACTGGCAGAATGGTTTACAAAATCCTTTGTGAACGGAATTGGTAAGGACATTTCCATGGGTGGCATTGTCACGAAGGAGCTGGCTATAAGTCATGCTCAATATCTTGATCTCGTTTATTCGCAAACGGGAACACTTTACGATTTACTACTTGAATTACCTCATCCTAATACTTCCAGTACTTCAATTGTTCCAGCTGTCTCACATGCAGCTGACGGTGTGATTGGTACTGCCCAAGCATAATCACATTTTGTTTCAAGCACAATCCCTAAATCTGCTTCCTCTAATGTTCAAAATGCTCCATCTCCTACCACTCCCACCGGAAAAACTTCTGAGGTAAATGTTTTCCAATCTGCCCCAGCCGGTAAAAACAAATCTAAAAAGGGGAGAGGCAAGAATAAGGAGGCAAAAAATAATAATCAAGCAGAGAAAACTAAAACCACTCCTGTTGAAGATCAGGATAAGCGCAAACCCTGATACCATTGCCTTATCTATGGTGATGATCACTACACGAAGGATTGTCCACGACATGACGAGGTCACTAAGTTCCTTCAAGGAGCTCCAAAACCTTCTACATGGGTTGTCTTGTCCCAACCCTTCCCGTCTCAACAACAGGCTCAGTTGGTCATTCATGACCAACCCTCTTCTTATACCACATCATATGTTTTGATGTGTACTAGTGATTCTAAGCAGAACAAAATTGCACTCATGACTTGAGATAAATATTATTCTCCATCTAAGGAGAAGGCTGACGATTTACCTCCTACTTTAGTACAACCCTCTCCTGCAACTCCACCTACTAACGGTCCTCTTCATATCGAATGACCGAGCCTTGATACAGTTCTGCGACCACCCCCAAAATGTGTCGTTAGGAAATCAACTTTCAATCCTCACGCTTGTGCGGCCTAGAACTACAGTATTGTTGAAGATCTGGCCCAGGGACCTTCCACGATGTCAGCCCTTGAAGTCCTTTAGTCTTGTCGTGCACAACGGAAGGCACTGTTGAAAGATATAGGTGGAATTGACCCGATAGATACGAATTTGATAGTATTTGACTTGGAAGATCACATTCCAAGGTTACCTCCTCAACTCGCATTCCAGATACAGGTTGTTGTCTCTGACAAAAACATTTGTCGAACCGTTATTGACGAGGGTGCCTTGACGTGTGTTATGTCTTTTGCTTGTTGGAAATACAACTTGCCTTCTTCAATTCTAATACCCGTACTGGCAACGTGCCGTTTATTGCTAAAACCCTATCGGGTTATGAGAATGTCGGTGTAGGCCTTTTAAAAGACTCCTTGTTAATGGGTACTTTCCCCATTCCACCGCCTGATGTTCCACGCCCGTCCGTTGCTTCTATAAACATGATTTCCACTATGCCTCACGAACTTCCTGTGTCTTCTGACCCTTGGATAGTCCCTGACCCTGGAGATCATCTTCATTTCGACGACGCCATGCCATTAAGTCTGGTTGAATCTGCCTATCAAGCCATTCAATCGGCAACACATTCTACCCCCTCTCTTGATGAGTTGTCTCCCGATCCTTTTCATGTTATTTTTCCCACTGACGAGATGATCATGTTTGTCATGGAGGACACCCCTTGGGATGATGGGCATCATCATTCCATACTTTTTCTGGAGAAAAATACTCTTGAGAAATACCAACGGATTTTGACTCCGTCGACCGTTGTTGTCATTTCGACGGTTCCCGCATCTACACACAATGTGTTTTCTAAAGGGAATTTAAGTAATATCTCACCCACGATTCCCATTGACATATCTATCAAACCTGGGATTGTTGAAAATGTCCATATTGGAGCTTCGTGTTCTTCCGACAAAATCGTCACCTATACGTCTCTTTTCAAAGAATTTCGTGACATCTTTGCCTGGAGCTACAAAGAGATGCCAAGTATCGACCCTGCAATTGTTATACATGAGATAAAGACATACCCCGGAGCTAAACCTGTCCGGCAACGCCTTCATCCAGTTCACCCACGTAAAGTTGTAGCTATCAAGCTCGAAGTTGAAAAACTTCTGAAAGTTGGTTTTATTTATCCGGTGGCTCTTACAGAATGGGTTTCCAATCCTATCCTGATTGACAAGAAAGGCAGCAGTATTCGTGTATGTGTTGATTATAGGGATATTAACAAAGCTTGTCCCAAAGACAACTTTCCTACCCCCCTTCATCGATCAGATTGTCGATGACTGTGCCGGAAGTGAAATCTTCTCTCTCGTGGATGGTTTCTCCGGCTATAATCAAATTAACATTTCTCCCGAGGATCAACATAAGACTGCCTTTATTTGTCCTCGGGGTACTTTTTCCTATAAGAAACTTCCTTTCGGTCTTAAGAACGCTGGCGTGATGTTTCAACGTGCTATGTCTTATGCTTTTCATGATATCAAGCACATCGTTCAACCCTATTTGGACGATTTACCCGCTCATTCTATGCGTAGAGTCGATCACCCTACCCACCTCCGAGCCATTTTTCGTTCGCTGTCGGTTCTATCGTATACGTTTAAATCCTCATAAATGTGTTTTTTGGGTAGAATCTGGAGGTCTTCTAGGTTTTATCGTTTCATGTCAAGGGATCCTTGTGGATCCTATTAAGGTTGAGGTGATTCTTAATCTCCCTCCACCTTCTACACTGCGCCAGTTGCAAAGTTTATAGGGGAAAGCAAACTTTCTTCGTCGTTTTATCCCTAATTACGCCAAGATCACTCGTGGTTTTACGTAGCTACTAAAGAAAGATTCCGAGTTTGTCTGGGATACCATTGCCAACAATGATTTTGAAGATTTAATGTTGTCCCTCACATGAGCTCCGCTTCTCTTTCCTCCCAATTACAATCGCGATTATTTCCTTTATCTTTTTGCCTCAGAGTACACTATTGGCATGGTTCTCGTCCAAGAGGATGATGCGCACGACGAACATGTTATTTAGTACTTGATTCGAAGTCTCACACCAACTGAAATCAAGTATCAACATGTCGAAAAACTGGCCTTGGCTGCTGTTCAAGCCATCCAATGCTTCCGGCACTATATCCTCTCATGCAAGACTACGGTGATTTCTCATTGCAACCCTATGCAACACATTTTGACACGTCAATTTCTAGGGGGAAAATACTCCAAATGGATTGTAATACTCCAAGAGTTTGACTTGGAATTCGATCGCGCCAAGTCTAAGAAGTCCTTAGTTTTTGCTGAGTTGATATGCGATTTTCCTCACTCTACAATGGAATATGTAGCAGTTGATTCATTACCCAATGAATCTCTTTTCCTTATTAGCACTGATGATCTTTGGTATGGGGATATCATTATATATCTCCAAACCCAAACTTTTTGGCCTACTTTGTCTAGTACTGAATGACGTTGCATACGCTATCAACATCGTCAATACATTATCCTCGAGGATACTCTTTACCGTCAGGGGATTGACTCTCTTTTTCAACGTTGTCTCACGTTCAATGAAGCTAAGAAAGCTCTGAATGACTGCCATTTAGGAGCATGTGGTGGTCATATGTCTGGGTATGCTACTGCTTAGAAGATCTTACGCGCAGGGTATTTTTGGCCTTCTTTGTTTAACGACTGCATTACTGTCATTCAGAAATGTCATGTCTGCCAGACCTACAATCATAAAATTTGGTCACATCCTACTCCTCTTCATCCTGTGGTCTCAGTTGGTCCTTTTGCAAAATGGGGCATCGATTTCATGACATGTTACCCTCACTTAGTCGGGGGGCATGGTTACATCATCGTAACCATTGATTACTTTACGAAATGGGCCGAGGCGATGCCAACATTCGACAATACTGGAAAGACCCCAACATTGTTTCTTTTTAATCACATCATAGCTCATTTTGGTGTTCCCCAAGATATCGTCACTGATCACGGTAGTCACTTTAGGAATTTTATGATGTCTGAACTTACGGAAAAGTTGGGTCTTCGCCATGATAACTCAAGACCCTATTATCCACAAGCCAACGACCAGGTCGAAGCAATCAACAAAGTTCTCATAACCATGCTTCGATGAATGATAGGGATTCATAAAACAAGTTGGCACACAATGTTGTTTTCAGAATTGTGGGCGTACCGGAAATTTGTCAAGTCTGCTACTGGGTTTATGCCTTTTCGGTTAGTCTATGGTGTGGAAGCCATTCTTCCTATCGAATGTGAGATACCCTCTCTGAAGCTAGTTGTTGAACTCCTACCCAACACTTCTGATGAAGAAGAATGTCTATTGTATCTTATGCAATTAGACGAAACTCGATGCAATGCCACTCTAGTAATAGAATCCCAGAAAAAATGTGTTAAGGCCCAATACGACAAGCATGTCAAACCTCGTGTTTTCTCCGAAGGTGATCTTGTTCTTCTGTATGAACAAGATCGAGATGTGTTAGGAGCTGGAAAATTCGAACCCATGTGGAGAGGTCCTTATATTGTTCATCGAGTTTTGGAAACATGAGCATATGAGTTGGTAGATTACGATGGTATCCATTTAAGTGAACCCAGGAATGGGTTATAGTTGAAGAAGTACTATGCATAAATCATCTGTGCACAAGTACTTGTATTTTAATGTATCATACTTTTAGTGTGTTACCTTAGTTTGCTTTTGTGTCTCTGCCCTTATGTGACATTGTGTTTGATTTCCAGATGTCGGAGTCTTCGCTACCCTATATTGGCTTCGCTGATGGTGCTAGCTGTAGTACTCGAAACCTTGCTTCCGCTTCTTGGGCAATCTATGCCCCAACAAATGAACTTGTATCTTTACGAGGTGTGTTCCTCGACCGTGCGAACAACAACATTGCAGAGTATAGCTCCATTATTGAATTATTGGTTGATGTTATCTCACTCAGAATTCGTCATTTGGTTGTATGACTTGACTCACAGCTTGTAGTACTACAGTTAAGTAATATCTACTCTATTCGAAGTCCTACTTTGTTACGGGTGTATTTGCGAATTCACCTCTTGGAACGTTATTTTGATCACATTGAATATCAACATATTCCTATATGTCTAAATACATTAACAGATGCATTGGCTAATTATGTATTGGATAGACATTTGAATCATTTATAAATCAAACACATTAAAATTCACACAATATAAAGTAAACCGGTAGAAGCCGTTTGTATATATAACGATCAAAAGAGTTTTTTACAAAAAGTTTGTCCGAAGACCAAAATGTCAAAATTTGAAGCTCATAGCTTCTACAAAGTGATGTCATGGATGACGTTCATGGTAACACACGACTGACCTAGAAACCCTATGGAGCAATCGACTCATAGATGTTGATACCCCTATAGTATGACATTGATCGCATCGTGGAACCTCTTCCAGAGTCATGTCTGGAATGTCTGCAGTCAAGCCCTCTAGATTATGTTCCACCACTTGATAATCCTCAACATACTTTGGTGCTGCTGCTACCTCTCCTCGCTATTGGATGGGAGAAGTGCCAGGAGTTCTATAGGGTCCAACATATGTGTTATCAACAAACGATTTTGTATTAGTTTTTGGACAAACATATAAAACAAAAACATTTGAATATGATAAAAAATTCAAAAACATTTAAAAAGAGAAAATGTGTGTACTTCTTACCTAGGTTCCCCCACTAAGCATCCTCTGGTAATACCAAATCCGGATCTCCTAAAACATCTAGCCCATCATAAGCATAGTCATCAACCATAAACATCTGTGGTTGAAGATAGTCACAGAAAGTATCATCATATTTGATGATCGGTCCTACTACATGCCAGGACATGAGCTGACACCATCTCAGCATCCATGGATCTCTAGGAGCTGGTAAATTCCACTCCACCTGTAGCCTCAGTAATGGGACTTTCTCAAGGAAGAAGGATACCATCAAATATCCGTACCTGAATTGCTTCAGGTCACCTTGCCTACATTTGGTCAATTGCTTTTTTATACTGCGAAGCACAGCATCTGCCCAGTTGAACACTCAAGGCTCAGTACACTCAATAAAATACTAGAAGTAACTCTGTAACGCCATATGAGGAGAAGAAATCCTAGCCATCCGAGATATAGTGAAAAGGATAGTACGTTGGGTCAAGTCTCGTACCCCCCAGATATCCACTTTTCCTTTCTTTCTCTCAGCCTCGGGGACGCAGTGTAAATTGCAGTACTCACTCATGTTTAGCCCACCACCTCTACTACCTATCAGGCTCACATAGTACCCTCGTCGTGACAAACCAGTTAAAAAGTAAATGTCCTCAATGTCTAAGGATAGTGTGTGGATCCCCACATGAAACACCTACTGCTCAGGGTCCCACATACGCACCAGATACTCTAATAGTCTGACTTGGGCCCTCATGCCCGGGATACGAAAGTACTTCAAGAGCCCACAGTCTCTCAAAGTAGCTATGGTAGGTGGATGATTTTCGGCCATTGCATTGTCCTCTTCATGTTCCCTTTCACGCAACTCAAGCACCATGTTGATGGGCAATTATCTGCAAAAGGAACACAATAAGAGGATTAACAACTTTTTTCATGCTTTGGATCTTTTTCATTGAGTAAAAATTTAAACATTTTTTGGACTTTGCGGTTCTCACAGGTGCCCTATGTGCATAGTGCAAGAACTTCATAGGTGGCTTTAGGCTCACCTGCAAGAA
>CBVK0100357704.1:0-12710 GCA_900067695.1 Picea abies | reverse complement strand
CAAGTGGTGGGTCGTTTGTATAACCATTGAACTGAATTCAAATCAAACCAAAATGCATACCCACGCGCGCACATATGTTCATATTGCAATAATTTATGCGACCGGGGGTTGGGGCTAAACCCCCGTTCCAATACATAAAAAACTCAAACTTAAATAAATACAAAGCCATTACATAGTAAGAACTACTATGGTGGCGCATTGGTGGCATGGACTTTGCAAAGACTATGCATGTGGGTGGAGGTCACAGGGTCGAATCCGGTGGACTCCAATTATATTTTATACAAGCAACCAATAACAGGGTGCCATGTGGCAGCCCATGACTAGGCCACATGGCACCATACAACCAACCAAATACTGCCACATGTCGCAATGTCATTCATCCACATCTGCCAACTGTCTGCCACTCAACTCTGCCACGTGTCGTACAAACTGCCATGTCAGCAGCCGTATGGACTGTACAGACTGTACAGTCAGCATCCCTTTTTTTGCATGTTTGTCATTTTGAACAGAACATGATATCTCTCGCTCCCGATGTCCATTTGAACCCAAATGAGTTGCATTGGGTTCGTAACGACGATGTCTATGCTCTTGTTCGATTTGAAGTGATTCCAAGCACTCTGAATTTTGAGCAAAAATTGATCCCCTGGATCAGAAATAAATGAGGGAATGTAGTCCAGATAGGTTGCACTAGATTCCATGCCTCTATTGGGACTCAAACCGGGACAAAGAGTGCATTCAACCTCTCCTTTTTCTTTTTAATAGTTTTCTCATTATCCATTAATATAAATATAGTCCATAAATCTCAATACTATTGGTGCACAAAATCATAGTTACAGGAACATATACTTATCATTGATTTTGTGTTTGATGTTATCTTCTAGATTATATTTCTCATCCTTATTTGTAGGATTATTTAGTGTTTCTCTCACCCACAAGGAAGAAGGCTCATCCAAGATGGTTGCTCCAGGATCCTCTTCAATGTAATTTTTCTTTATTGCTATGAGAATTTCAAACAACTCCACAAGAATCTCAAGCAAATTTCTCTCGGTTCAAGTCACAAGGCAACAAAACCAAAGTGTTGTATTCTATGGAATCAAAGGATGCATTCAAGAAGATACTACACTAGGGAAAACACATCAAGACACACGCGATACTCAAGAAGTATTTGTGGGAAGGTTAACCAACCACCTTTATATTCCATCCTCATGAGTATATATACATAGGATAGATGGTTGGAGTGGTTGCAACCGCTCCAACTAATCCTTAGTTAGATGCATTTATCCCCTAATTACATGATCTGGATTATTATGAGAATGACATGAAGATAAAAATATAACCGATATATATCAAGGAAATACACAGAGATAATGCGGGAAACACATAAATATAGTGAAAACCAACTTCTATTAATGAACAAGTGAGAAAAACATTGTAGAACACAAACTTGTAGAATGGGGTAGCCTATCTCTGAAAAGAAGGAGATGTTGTCTATGCTTCATTCGCAACAAGATTTACACCACACTCCATTGCATGCTTAAAGGGCCTTCTTCACCTCAACTATATATGAGAGAGTGAGAGGAGAACAATTCCCATGATGCATGTGGGATAAATTAGACTAAGTTTATAAAATGCCATAAGAATGTACAACACTAGGACTTCCTGGGTGGTCACCCATCCCAGTACTACTCTAGACTGAGCACGCTTAACTGCATAGTTCTAATTGGATCTGATGCATTAAATCTATGTTGTAGGCATGTACATAAGACCACTAAGAAATCATTACATGTTGTTTGTAATTAACAAATGAAGATGATATTACAGTCCATTCCCCATCAAAAGGGTAAATATCATGGTTTATCAAAACCATAGGGTCAAAATGGTGATTCAGTGGAAAAGGTGGATGGCCATCGAGATCCATCTAGATCATTCCTCCCCTCTTAGGAAGCAATGGTCCCCATTGCATCAAGTTCCCTTGGGAGATAGGGAGACTTATGTTAAATCTGAAGCTTGGTGTGTTGCATGCCTAACTGAAGAAGTTGTCCTGCTTAGCTTGTTGAAGGTTATCATGAACCTATTGTTGGAGGGGTTGGATACATTCAACCAATCTATCTGCATGATCTACCTGAGTGTGGGAGGAATTTGTCGGTCAAGATGAAGCATGAAGAGTATGAAGGGTTATGTTATAACCTTGCTTGACTGGGCAGTATGGAGGCACCCCCGTAGGTGCAGCGAGAACATCTTGGTACTCTTCTACAATCTTGTTGATCAACTTATGTTGGATAGAAAGGTCTTGGGTTGATGCTGCAGTGATTTCAATGTCCTTATGTTCACCAAGTTTTGATCGGATTGTGGAGAGTCTAAACTTTGCAGTATGAGAGATTACTTTGTGGCATTTTTTTGGTGGGACCATGGTCAAAAATACCTCTAGTATCCTATATAGTTGACACCCCAGAGTAAACATGATTCTACGAGGTTGAGACTCATAAACAACATGATGCCTCCATATATATGGCTGGCCTAATAGAACATCATAGACTTCTAGTGGAACAACATCACACAATGCCTCATCCTTGAAGGGCTTGATGTCATAGAATAAATGACATTGTTGGTTGACACGGAGATCTTGACCCTAGCGAAGCCACACGATGTTATATGGTTGCGGGTGTGGTGTTGTTGGAAAATCCAACTGCTTGACAACCTCTGCTAGTATGATGTTCTTTTAGCTTCCGCTATCAAGAATAAAATGCAGTGTGGTCCCCTTCACCCACGTCTATGAATGGAAGAGTCACTACCCCTCCTCGGGATCCTCTTCTGGTTGGATTGTTGCAATTGTGATAGTAGCACTGGGTTATGCATCAATGATTTGTCTCCTTTTATTATTTTTTGAATCAGGATCCAAGTCAAGGTTCATCTCTTTGTCTTTGAGCTCGGCCACCAATGACTGTATTGAGCAACATTCATCAATGTTGTGCCAAGGGCTGTTGTGGAACTCACACCACTTTCAAGTGTCTTTATTAGAATTCGTGTCACCCTTATTTGCATGCATCTGGGACTGGCTCTCTTGAGGTTGGCCTTCCTTGCTCTGTCCTTCATTATGTGAGTTAGAGTTTCCTTTGCCATGCTTCTCCCACTTACTCTGTTGCTTGAATTTCTGCTCAATTTTTACTACATATCGATAAGTATCTCCTAGTGAAGAGATGTCCAAGAAATCCATCTGTGTTTAGATGTACTTATGTAGACAAATACGGTACTTCAAAACCAGGTGCCGCTCGGAGTCTTTGATATCCAACTTTGAGTGTAAGGTGTGAAATATGTTGGTGTACTCTAGCATCGTCTGGTCTCTTTTCTGATGCAGAGTTGTCCATCTCATGTATTGGTCATCATAGTTTCTGACAGGGTAGAAATCCTCCTTTAGGGCATCTACAAAGGCCACCCAAGTGGGTTCTCTCCCAAATAGTGTAGATTCATCCACAGTGTACCTCTCTCAGTAACCTTCCCACCAAGATATGACATGGGGAAGGGATTTAAGGAGTGTGAAGGTGATATTTTCACTCTCAAAAACATTTTGGACAGAGTAATAACCTTCTAGAAGATTCAACCATTTTTCTAGAGCATCTACATCTATCTGGCCTTCAAATAAGGGGATATCAAAATTGACTTGTACCTTGAAGGGTGTTTCACTTGAAAAATGGATTCTTGTCAAAGATGCCTCGATCGTCGCCATCGGTAGTCTTTCAAGGATCTGATAAAATTTGTCCATCTTCTCATTCCTCCGTCACACGAGGGATTCCTCGAGCAATGTCTTGAAAGGATCTCATGCTTTGTCATCTCTCTTTTCTTCCTCCATGGGAGGTTGCTTGGGCTGGAGAGAGCAATTTTCCTCAAGTGAAACTAGCTCGAGACCCAACTCTCTATACCCTGACCTCATCGAGGACCTACTCTGAGAAATGACAAGGAGAAAACTGCTCTGATACCATTGATTTGGATTATTTTGAGAACGACATGAAGACAAAAATATAAATGATATATAACAAGGAAATACACAAAGATAATGCAGGAAACACATAAATATAGTGAAAACCATCTTCTATTAATGAACAAGTGAGAAAAAAACTATAGAACACAAACTGGCAGAATGAGGTAGCCTATCTCTGAAAAGAAGGAGATGTTGTCTATGCTTCATTCGCAACAAGTTTTACATCACACTCCATTGCATGATGAAAGGGCCTTCTTCACCTCAATTATTTTTGAGAAAGTGAGAGGAGAACAAATCCCATGATGTGTGTGGGATAAATTGGACTAAGTTTATAAAATTCCATAGGCATGTACAACACTAGGACTTCCCGGGCGGTCACCCATCTCAGTACTACTCTATCCTGAGCACGCTTAACTGCAAATTTATAATGGGATATGATGCATTAACGCTATTTTTTAGGCATGTACATAATACCACTAGGAAATAATTACATGATGTTTGTAATTAACAAATGAAGATGACATTACATTCCATTCCCCATCAAAAGGGTAAATATCATGGTTTATCAAAACCATGGGCTCAAAATGGTGATTTAGTGGAAAAGGTGGATGGCCACCGAGATCCATATGGATCATTACATTTACTTACATTAGTACATGTATTCACATTATCTTATGCTAATGTTTATGTCTAATATATGGTGATTATTACAAGGGCTTAAGAGGCCTCCCAACAATATCCATCTTGGGAGGAAATTCAAAATTGGTTAACTACAAAGGAACGTGAGTTTCCCCAGTGAGAAAAACAATGTCCAAGAGTGAATGTGAAGCGACAGAAAGATAAGTATATCTATACCAATATGCACAAGATTTTGTTTGATGAATTTCCATGTTTCTTGTATGAATGGATAAAAAAGAAAATTGCTACCAATTTTGTTTTGTTGCCTTTAGAACTAGTGGTTTGGGATCAAGTCATGCTTGATAAGTTGAAGGAGTTGGAAAATAAGTGGACTCAAACCATTGATTTCTAGTTTTCTCGAGTCAGAGGGGTATATTATTGATTTTTTTGTTGAGTACACTGATTCCTTTAGCGAGGGTGAAAGAAAGTTCGTGAAAGATTCAAGAAAATGAATGTTGGAAGAAATTCCACTCTAGATAAAGATGTTGTTCGTGGAGAAGTGGTTGATGCGCATGGAGGTTGACAGGATGGATGAGTAGACTCCCCTAGCATTGAGATGGGTGAAAAGATGGGGGAAAATGAGGTAGGAGCTAGAGTCGTGGAGGAGGATCCAGAATTTGTTGAGATGATGTGAGGAATGGGATGGACACAAAGGAGTAGAGGAGAAAAAGAGTCGAGATATACGCAAGAAGAGTTGAGTTAAGAAGGAAAGTGGAATAGAGGAGTGGAAGGAATTAATATTGGGGCGCATGAAAATGGGTCAAGCCCGGGATGTTGAGAAAGGAGGTCGCATTAGGAGGTAGTGTGGATGAGTATGATGTGCCAGAGAGGATTACAGATGAGGATAAGCCCATGAAGAGGTGTGGCATTGAGAGTAGGGTGTCTAGTGGGGATACCATTAGTGGTAGTGGTAGTGGTAGTAGTAGTAGTAGTAGTAGTAGTAGTACGGGCCTAGGAGATGAAGTATGAACCCCTTGGCTATTTTGGAATGTTGAAACTGTCAAGGAATATGAGGCATAGAGTAGAGGCACAAACAAAGGAGAGGAATATGGAGGATCCCCAATTGGTGGGGGAGAAAAATTGTCGATAGTAGATGGCCTTGCATGGCTGCAGGTAGGAAATTATCTCAGTCCCCTCACAAGAAATATCAGAAGAAGATGGACTTACCCCCCATTTGAAACACCCCACTTGTAAATTTGTAATCAAGAAGAAAGAACAATAGATAGAAAAACTATTGGAGTAGGAGAAAAAATAAGAGAAGAAACAAGTGAAGAAGAAGGTGAAGTCAATGCTAATTCACCAAGAAGAGTATCGGTATTGAGAATTCTGACAACCAGCAGTTAGAGAGGAGGAACTAGTTCAAGCTTGAGGATGGTGACTCGAGATAGTACCCTGAGGTTACCCGTGTTCCATGGAATGGGTAGAGATGGTGTGGAAAAACATTAGTTCATGTGTGAAGCAATATGGTTTGTGAAGAGAATCACAAATGAAGCAACAAAGATTGTGCAACTGGAGACCTCGTTTAGGGATAGAGCCTTGACGTGGTATATGAAGTATAAGGCCATGATGTCAGTGGGATAGGTGAGGTCCCTGATAGAAATTAAAAGAGACTTACTTAAGGAATTTCAAAATCCTAAGTCAGAGTCTTGGTGTATTATGGAGATCAAGGAGATCAAGCAAAAGGAAGGAGAAATCGTATGGGATTATGACTAGTGGTTCAAGATTTTGTTGGATAGGTTGACGTTCCAAATCCAGGATGTCCAATATAGAGAATGGTTTATCATGGGTTTACTCCCCCATATTCAAGTCTCTCTCACCCAGCAGAAAGTGAAGACTCAATTAGAGGTAGTGGATATTGCGATGTGCATGGAGAAGAATCTAGGAGGGGAAGAGACATTGGTGGGATTGGTTTAGGTGAAATTGCAATTTTCCAACCTGGCGATGCATTTGCAAGATATGGTGAAGAAAAAATTCATGCGCAAGCACATATGGTGTACCATATGTCGATATGAGGACATTGCAGGGATGAGTTCCATGTACTTCCAAATTATGTGGCGATGGGAGTGTTGAGTCCATTTTTAACAGGACCTCAGGTGGAGTGGTGTGATATTTTCAGGCCATGTACCACCCCACTGTCCAACTTTTGAGAAGTATCAAAAGATGTTCCATACTCCATTCTATGAGTTCTGTAAATCTGTGGGACATGATGTAAAAAACTATTGGTCGCTCCAACTTATGCAAGACAATACCCACAATGTGTTTTAAGCACAAGAGGAACATAAAGGTAGTGATCATGGTGGTACTGAGAGAGGTGGATACCAAGGAGGTCCCAGAGGTGGATATGGGTGTGGTCGCAGACACAGATATGAAGGAGGAGGAGGTAAACTCCCCACTTGTTTCAATTATGGAGAGCTTGGTCACGTATCAAGGTTTTGTACCAAACTGTGCATGCTTTGTGCATATGGTTATAGTCTTGAGAATGTCATAGAGGACTGTCATGACTTACTGAAGAAGTGGGAAGAAAAGAAGATGCATTGCAACATGGTGTATGCAGAGCCACGTGGAAACAAAAAGAAGGATGAGGAGGTCAATGTTCAGGTAGTAACCCGAGAAGGAGAAAAGACAGGAATGGACTTTGATCATGGTGATAGCTCAGTTCAGAGATCGGAGGGGAATATAAGGAAGGAAGCACAATCCCCTCCTAAGTTTGATGTTTCTCAACAAAATCATTTTTTGCACGACATGCAGAGAGCCATGGAAGAAGAAAGAGCATGCGAGGAGCTGCAATGCACAACTCAAAGGTCACTTGAGGAGGCTCATATCCGAGAAAAAGTGCAGTAGGAGACACAGATGTCACTTAAGGAAGATTGGATCCATGAATAGGTACAAAGGGAGACACAGAGATTTTCAGAAGAGGCTTGTGCCTGTGAAGAATTGCGATGCGCGACACAAATATATTTGGAGGAAACTTGTGTGTGTGAAGAAATACAATGCGTGATGCAGAGGTCATTAAAATAATCCCGTAGATAGGATGAGTTGTGATGCACTGAGAAAAGAGAAAGTGATGATAAACACCTTGAGGAATTGCAGTGAGCAATGTGTGTTGAAGCATCGCAGGACTTGGGTCTCAAAACAGAGACCGGACACCATGTAAGTACTTTCTTGCATTGGCTTTTGTGATTTCTTAATGATCCATATGTTGTGAGAAAGTTAACATAGATGTTAGCTATTTGCATGGGGGAATGAGGGATAGAAAAAACAATAGTATCCCCCCTGCTAGAGAGGAATTTGTATCAAGTCAGTAAGCAGAAGTGCAAGGGTAGAGAGTTCAAAATGACCATTGAACTTGGTGGCTATGACATGGATGGATTCATGTTAGATATGGGTTTCGACGTGAACATTTTTTTGAAGAAATCCTAGCAGTTGATGGGGAATTCAAGTCTAGTCTGGTTTCCCATCTAGTTGTTCTTAGAAAATCAGTACAGCATTTACCCTATAGGCCAAGACGAGAAAGTGGAGGTGAATATAGAAGGGGTAAAGAAGAAGGTTTACTTTGAATTCATTGAGATTATGGATGACTATGATCCATACCATGCATTACTTGGCATTGATTAGGCCTTTAATAACAATGCCATGCTAAATTTGAAGAAGAGGCATATGCCATTTCATAATGATACCCTACATATGGTCACACCTCTAGATCCTTATGAAGAAAATAGATACAATGAGATGGTGGATGAGGATATGCAAATCTATGCTATTGAGAATATCTATAATATCATTGGGAGTAGGGAAGACTACATCAACCCCACCGCATATGGAGAGATGAGTTGGAGAAATTTGAAGTCTTATGATACTGAATCTGAAGATGCCATGGAAAGGTGGAAGCAAAATATGTATGAGATCTCCACCCATAGATGTGTGTGGATCATTAAAGAAGTATGATGAATTGGTTTAGAAATATGTGATGCACCGTGCTTTAATGGGACAAGACCAGTGGAGTTCTTCCTGCTACAAATGGAGAAGAAAGTTGTGGAAGATTGGTGGTTGCAGTCCATGCATGTTGTGGTGCGAGGAAAACTTTCATGTTGGTGGGAAACTTACCATGTGAACATAAGGACTGGGCATAGGTGGCCAAGTTAATAAATTCAGATTTCATCCCATCTTTGACTTTGAATTAGCCAATCGGTATAAAGGCACTAAGGATCCTCTAGAGCACATCCTCTACTACAAGAGGTGATGGAAAACCAATAATATTCCTATCACATAATGGGTCCATCGATTCATACATATGATGGACATGGTCCCTAGGAGTTGTTATAACCAAGAGGAGCTCTGGAGGAAAAAACTTGATTGGGTCCATGTCAGCATTCAGTTTTGCTCAACATTTTACTTTACTGCAGAGGATCCAGCTCAAAAAAAATCACTCTTCTAAATTAAGAACTTTATATTTCATCATTATCCAAACGATTCCACCTCAAAGGTAGTATGCTCATATCACCAACCATTGGAAAAATTGAAAAAGGTCGTCCATTGTTGGAAAGTCAACATTGATAATGTTGATGATGATAACCCTCAAGGAATACAAATCAAATAATCAGAAGGGGATCATGTCATCGAAGGGAAAGTGTCAGGGATGATTGTACCATACTATGGTGGCTCGATTAAGACAAGGAAATACAATATTGGCACTAAGGAAGAACCCAAAATGGATATCAATGGGGATTATTGGGATAAGGAGATAGTTACCTAGGTATTCAACCTACTCAAGGAATATGAGGACTTGTTTCCATGTAGTTTCTCATAAATGAATGGAATCATAGGATCATTGGGTGGAATGAAGATTCATCTCAAGCCAGATGCCAAACCAATCGAAAGGAGGCCTTATCGATTAAATCTTAAATATAAAGAAAGGGTGTGCAAGGCATTGGATTGGATGTTAGATGCTAGAATTATTGTCTTGATGGAGGAGTTGGATTGGATCAGTCCCATGGTGGTACAACCCAAGAAAACGGGATATTTGAATCTATGTGGATCTGTGTAGTCTTAATGTAGCCTATGTCCACAACCCTTTCCCTACCCCTTTCAACGATGAGGTGCTAGAAAATGTTGGAGGATGGGAAGCCTACTCTTTTACATATGGCTTTTCGGGATATCATCAAGTTCGAATCATAGAGGAGGATCAAGCTAAACCTACCATTGCAACTAAGTGGAGATCTTTTGCTTATATGGTAATGTTGTTTGGATTATAGAATTCCCTCACAGTTTTTTCCACAATTGTGGTTTCAACTTTCAAGGAATTTATCCACAAGTTCCTCGAAGTATATTTGGATGAATGGATGGTGTTTAGCTTGTTAAAGGAGCATATGCAGTGACCGAAATGGATTTGGACCGATGAATGGATGTAATACTCAGTTCTTATAATATTAATTTGACAATTAATGAAGGTCAATAAACTTTATAAAGCAATGTGAATTTGAAATTCTAATGGGATAAAAAAACGAGAACATGGGAGCAAATGAAGAATTAAAAATTAAATAGAGAAGAAGGTTGAGGAAGGGGAAATGAAGGGTTGGGTCTGTTGGCCTTCCCCCTACCCCCCAACTCTCCCTATTTCTTCCTTCACTCTCATTTGCACGGGGTATTTTTTTGGCCAGGAGAGAAAGAGGCAGAGGAATTCGTGAATGCATTGTACCATAGATTGTCAAGATGCAATATTGAGCCCCATTTGAAATTGGTTTTCTCGTTTGGGTTCCAGGGTAAATACTGCGTATTTTATGTCTTGAGTTGGGATGAGATTTCTTTGTGTTTTTGGTGCTTAGTTTGCATGTGAGATTGTTTTTTACCCATTGTTGGTAAATGCATCCATTATTTTAGTGAATAATTCCACACAATAACATTGTCAATTCCTTTCAAAATTTAGTTCTCTCACTAGAATTTAATGAATGGAACATATTTGGATTGATCATCATACATCCATAGCTCATTGGTTGATAAATTGTTCATTGGTTGATTAAATTCACTTGTCAATCGACTTAGCTCCCTATAGTCGACTTGAATATAGTTTGATCAAGTTATTCAGAGATGGGGGTTTAAATCAATTGCTAGGTCAAATTCAAGACTCTTGGGGCATATCAGCATTCCCATAGGTCATGAATTTCACCATGGGAGAATTCCTCCCTCACCCAATTATAATTTGTTTCCTTGAGAAAATATTCATTCCCTTGGATCGATTGGACTTCCTCATAGTCGAATTTATTTTTTGGAGTCAGTATTTTACCATAGGGTCGAATTAATTCCTTCTCTATTCGATTACAATGTTGATTGACTCACACGACAGTCTTGGTCGACTCTCACTTACCCAACCAACATAATCCCTTAGTTGGTTGATTTCTTACTTGGTTGACTTACCTCTCTTTCATCGATCAACTCACCTCTTTATATGGCCAACTTACCGCTCTTCCATCGGTCGACTCACAACTAGTCGACTTACCTCTGTCTGTTAGACTCACAACAGGTCAAATTACTTGCTTTCAAATTGATATGTTAATGATTTGGTCGATTGCATCAACTTGATTCGATTCCTATGAGCGTGGTCAACTTCCTTTTGATTGGGATAAGCCACAACGCCATTGTGCGAATTTATAAGTTATCGGTCACATTTAGAATTTTTTGAGCATATTTAGAAGTTGTCGGGTGCATTTCAAAGTTGTTGGGTGAATTCCTACTTGTCTGGGTGTATGTAGAAGTTACTGGGCGTATTTAGAAGTTGTCGGATATATCTAAAGGTTGCTTGGGCATTTTTAGATGGTGTGAGTTTCCCAATTCGTCCTTCAAGCATTTCTTTTCACCGTTGGTTATCCAATTTTTCATTTGATCATTTAGCTCCATTTCCAGTCAACTCAACTCGTGTTGAGTAGTTTGCTTCTCTTGCGATCAACCAATTCTACTAGACTATTGTTTTTTCCCCTTCTTTATTTAGCCAACTCCACTTTTGGTCAACTAGGATTCTGCTCCATTCGATTGGGTTTTTCTGTTAGTCATTTCATCTTCTTTGGAAAACATGAGCTTGCTAACTGGTTGATGAGAAGAATTCCAAGCCGCTAGACAACATGGTATCCAAAGTAGAGACTTGAGATTCGTTGGTTCATTTAGAACAAAGAATTTACCACTTCAGTGACATCTAGTTTCTAGTGTGCAAACAAGCCTAAGAACAAAGGCATCACCATCTAGGTGTAGTGTGCAGGGTACAAGTAGGGAAAATCCTTGCAACAAATAGAGAAGAGATATATTTTTGCAACATAGAGGAACGGAGGCCTAGTGGCTTGTATGTGACATGGCTTTATCTATAAGACTAAAACAAAGATCATAACTTAAATTTTTTCATAGCATTCGTGTTGGTGAAGCGAGTGGGTTATAATCCTCCCATTTATGGACCAAAAGGTAACATAGCGGTTGCATCCTTGACTAGGAAACTACTTCCGGAACTGTGAACAAAATATTGCAGACTGCAACATGGGAAAAGCTAGCAGAGATAAGTTGTAAGACTTAAGGGCTAGAAATTCTCAGATTCAGGAGGAGAATGAGCACTTGAAAGAGCAAGTTAAAATGTTCAAGAAGAAGTTTGAAGAATGTCAAGACTCCCACAGTACAACCAAAATATATTGGGATAATCACATAGCACAGCTTGCACACCTTGGTGAGAAGGTCATCCAATTGGATAGTTGGCAAGAGGACAGGTTCATTCAGATGATGATGCAGCTGCAACAAGACTTGGCAGAGAAGGAGAAGGCCTTGGAAAGGCTTCAAGAAGTTGTCCAAGAACATCGAGGAGCATGCGCATGTTAGAAAAACAGGACCGCGGAGCAATAAAATAAAACAAATGCGGAAATAAAACACAGAAGATACACAATACAAGAGAGACACAGATTTGCATGGTTCACCCAATGTGGGCTACGTCCACCAAAGAAATTGCCAGGTCCTTTCTTTATTATTATCCAGCAAAATGAAGGGATACAACCTATAGCAAAAACCCGTTGTAACTTCCTCTTCTTTC
>CBVK0100357703.1:0-12710 GCA_900067695.1 Picea abies | reverse complement strand
AGTATGAGGAGAGTGAGTCAACACTCTTGGAGATTCCCTTGATGGACCAGGTTGTGGAGACCGACAACTTGTGGGGACACTTACTCGCAGGATCGATCTTCAGTGATGAGGATGCACTCCTTATTGGACGGGATGACCATAGCACGTGTCTGGAGACATCTGTATGGGATCCAGGCGCAGATGATATTAGTAGGGCGAGTGCACAGGAGGATACAAATGCCCATACAAGATACGATGCGATTCATATGGGGGTTGCAATTGGTGATGGCGTGCAGTGGCATACAGGAGGACTCAGTAGCACGGGGGACAGTGGGCAGTTCGGTGCCTTATATTTTGAGGAGTGTGTTGTTGGGAATTCCATTGTTGACACTAGCAGTGAGAGGCATGAGGTAGCACCTCAGCAGGATTGTGACCAGGAGTCACGACACTTGGCAGGACAGTTGAGAGTTAGTGAGGACATGATCATGGAAGCCACTAGATGCATTGATGATGCACATGCATTGGTGGCAGGTTATTGTTGGAGGGCCTTGATGGCACATGATAGTTCAGATGGGGGACTTGTCATTGATGACTTCCATACACTCAGGGAGAGAGTGATTGTGATGAGGGTCGATTACCAACAGTTGTTGAGGGATAGGGATTACCTATTGGAGGTTGTGGAGATATATCACAGGGCACTGAGGGAGAAGGAGGTTGAGGTGGACCGACTCACTCACGAGTTGGCGAGCACACAGAGATTCTTGGAAGGCACACAAAAAACCCTTCAGGAATCAGAATCCAGATCAGAGGAGCTCCTTGAGGAAATTAAACAGAGATCCACTACACCTATTTTAGCAGATAGTCAGATATATCCCTCAGCCACATTGCGAGAGGATGTTGGTGGTTTAACAGTGGAGCACCAGTTGAGGGAGGAGCATGAGGAGTACCTAGGATCACTGATGGGTATGGAGAGATATGATCCAGAGATACATGAGGATGTCCATAGGTCACAGGGACCACCCTTCACGAGGGGCATTGAGACAATTGGGCACACACGTACACATGGGGATTCCAGAGCTAGGGGCAGTTATGAGGACACTTCCATTTATGTTCCAGGATTGGTTGACCTTCATGTAGAGGATGACCCCATAGTACACCCAGGATCCATGATATTGTAGGTGTATACAAGAGATCACATGAGTATGCAGGGGCACATAGTGATGAGTGGTAGTTCATAGAGACATACAGAGGTGTACAATGGGATTCAGGGGGACGCACTGGATGGCAGGGAGGAGATGCACTTAGTAGAGCATGGAGATTCCTCTCCCTTGTAGCAGTATACATATCTGGGAAATCACCTTCACGGTAGCAGCAGTTGCGTGATTGATGATGGATGGAGAATGATTGACCCGTAGTTGGTGGAGATACCTACTGTTGTACCCGATGGTTGGTGTACAGTGATGAGTACAGGTGATTATTTACTATGGGTGCCGATGGACGAGCTTTTGGTTAAGTCCTTTGGATTGACCAAAGCATATGCTACTTTCCAGTCCTACAGTTGGTTGCAGATATTTATGATGGCCTTTCCCGATACTTTCGTCATTGATAGCAGCACAGGGGGGGCTCACAGGGGGGGCTAGACAGTGCTAGGGGGCATGGAGAGTTGGTAGGTCAAGACCACCTAACAGGAGTATCTTGATTGCATACATCAAGATAGGGGTGGATCATCAGGGGCAGGCATTTGAGGCCCTGGGCATGATGGAGAGTATACTAGGCCATGGGAGAGAGGATATCTTAGAGGTTGCTACATATTCAGATTCTCATTGGGATGAGGGTGGAGTGATTTCGACAGTTACCAATAGGGCACATCAACAGTTAGTGGGGATTGGAAGGGATGAACTTCCAAATTTGACATGGGATCCAAGAGTCCATTTGGTCAATAGTTTGTTTCATCTTATGAGGATCTAGGAGTGGAGGATCCAGTATGGATACTTTGATCAGACAGTCATGATCAGAGTAGAGCAACATCAACATGTTGGTCCCTCTCAGAGACTAGCATGGGACCCTGAGATTACAGGGTTGGGCATTTCATTGACTGGTGCAGACGAGCGAACCTTTGCAGGGGGAAGTCACCTTGATTTTCCATTGAGTTTCAGTATTGGGGAGAGCACGTCACTGGCCGGTACTTCGTTGAGGTCTTGTAGTACCTCACTATGGCAGCAAAATATTCAGTCGGTGGGGGTTGTGTTGGGTTTGGTCTGGTCTGGTAGGATAGACTCATTTCAGTTTGAGACCGTGTGTTATTTGCAGGAGACTCATGGTAGTGATATGTTACAGGACTATATCTCACGAGGCATTGCAGTTTACATTCTGATATGGGATCCAGGGATTGGAGTGCTTGGTAGTTCAACGTTTGATGGAGTTGAATTTTGAGTAGAGTAGTTGCTTGGGGAGTTGAAAGAGATTCTTTGGCCATTGGTCATTCTACTCATCAGGAGCATGTGGGTGTCATGCGTGGTGAGCACTTGGAGAGGCCACATCTTGAGGGGAGTCTACCTTGTGTCACACAGGTGGATATGGGACCCCGGTATCATATGTAGTTGGATTTGGTTATTGCTTGAGGACAAACAATGTTCCGGCAGGGAGGATTGTAATGTCCCCATTTTGGGACATTATAACATTACAACATTTCAGAGTGTTATGCCTACCCGAGTAGCCAAATAGGTGTGAAAGAGAGTTCGGGAGATATTGAGGGGTTTATTTGGGCCCGATTTGTATCGTTCATCATGATGATCCATTCCACACAACTGGGCTTTGGTCTCGTTGCATTCCGACGATTTCCATAATTTTGAGTTATTATGGGTCATATCTTAATTAAATTCACTAAGAAGGTCATAATGGGCATATTACTTGGATAAACCTCTTAGTGTAATAGCTCATCGGAATCGGGAGGAAGAGCATTATAGGATAAGATGATGAGAAGTGGCTTTCAGTGGTCGAAGAAGCCATCAGGATGGATAAATCACTTTTTAGATGAAAAATGATTAATTGATTAATTAATTAAGTGATTTAATCAAGGAATAATAAAATAAAGTAAAAGTCACTTGGAGGGAAAAGGTCAACACCGAATTAGGGTTTCGAGAAGCTATAAAGGAAGGGTAAAGCAACCTAATTCATTATGCATTGTTATGTTTTGATGTTGAGAGTTCCCAGAGGAGGAAGAGATTCAACTTCTACTGTTTTGTGGATTTCTGGAGGAAACCACCACCATTGATAGGTTTCGGTGTTGAGAGACACACCCTAGCCCATCGGAGATACCATCCAGGTATTTCACCGTGCTATTTAGGAGTATCCAGTTATCAGTGTTGCGTAGCTTAGCTAGTGGGGGCGCAAGTCAGATAGAGGGTTTGTGCAGCTGCACGAGATCATAGCTCGGATTGCAGTTTCCTTCCGACCCAGTTGAGATCTATCCAGGGCGCATAGATTGAGCCACTCTCCATTAGATTCAGACGATAGAATCCTTCAGAGTGCACCATCCAGCCATTTAGGGTGCAACTCTTTTGGAAGGACAGTTGGGGTTATAGACGGAGCATTAGAGCAGATCTGGAGAAACCCTTTCGACCTAGTTCCGCATTTGGTGAGGCGAACGTTTTGAGTCCTATAGAAGCCGATTCCGTTGGTGGAATCATTTGGGGCGCATCCGAAGGCCCAGGAGGTGCGCAGACCCCCAGGGGACGAGATCCGGAGCATCAAAGACCAGATCTGTCATTCGACAGTCACCAATATCATTCTAGAGGCCAGGACGCTTGTATTGGGACAATTTCTAGCTCATTCCGACGGGTATAACCTTCCAGACGAGTTTTCTAGTTTGTAGAGGTTACTGTGCTTCTCCGGAACCACCGATTTTTGCCGATCTATTCGTGCATGCATCAGATCTGCCTTCATCTTCTGATCACAGGTATTTTATATTATTTGCTTGTATTCCAGTGACGATCCATGAGATCTAATTGAAGACTATCTTCTATATTTCTAGTATTTCATTGTATTTCCATGCTTGAATATTATTGGGCGATTGATGTTCCTTATTTCCGCATGCATCATATATATATTGTTTAAACCATAACATATAACATGCACATGCAACAACCACGAAACATCTCAAGAACATAACTAAAACGCATCCAAAAACCCCCAGAGTATCAGATCTGAAGATAAAACGCATCCAGAAACCCCTAGTGTATCAGATCTGTGAGACAAAATACTAGATCTGTAGTAGATATTCTGATCAGCGGGATCAGGGATATTTCATAAGACGAGCTAGGTATCACGTCCAAGATGTCTTCCCTTGCCTCCAAAGGCAATGTCCAAGCTCTGGCTACTCCCATGGTGTGGGTCATTTCATCCACTCTATGGGATTCAAGCGTCCATCAAACAAGGTCTTGCAAAGACAAACAAGTGGGCCTCCAAGGATCTGAAGTCAAATGTGTCATGGCAAGTAAAATCACATCTAATACAAAAGCCATCTAAACATGTGCCTGAAAACTACCTTATCAAATTAAACAAGTGCTGAAAGACCCTATGCAATTTGCCAAGTTTAGGTATGAGGGTTGACAAGGTGACCTATTGGGTGAATCATTCCTTAAGTCAAGGAGTGTTTCCTAGGTGGACCCTCTCTAATTCATGTGGAGAAGATGAAGTGGATGGGGGGTAAGACTTTTGGGAATGGGGTTCATCACATACAAGGGTTCATATTGTCTCTTTTATGGGTGCCTTTGTAGAGGATGTGCTACACCTTCATTTTTCAATGCATCATTTTTTCAATTCCATTCATTTGCCATTAATTAATTAAGGTGCAGAACAATTGGGTACTCCCAATGGGTAACATAAAGCTTGGGGGGCAGTACCACAGTGTCACTTGAGGCGAGAGGTACACAAAGTGCCATAGGGGTAAAGCAAAGGTTGTAACGCACTTGTGTAGATCCCTCAACAAGTGGGACATCTATATAATAAAAAATTGTTTCTTGCAAGTCTTTAATTTTTCAGGAGAAACGTTTCATCGTTCTTAAGACCTCTTTGGGCGATCATCTGGAAGGTTAATTTGGATTTTATCTTTTTCCAACTGCATTTCCTTTGGGCCTTCAACCCCTTCTTCCCATGAAAAGAGGTACAATCCCTTCTTGGTTCAGTACACCCGAAAATCCCAAAAGATAAGGAGATGAAAAGGGGTGTGTTGACCTTCTCTTCAACTAGGGGGGTCAACTCCATGTACCATGAAGATATGCATCAATAGATGCAAACATGTCGAAGACTAATTGGTTCTATAGGGCATTTTTTGCTCCAACACACAATTTTTTAAGCGGTATTACCGCACCCCTGCGCGGGTTAATATTGTAATTGGTCTACATGGATCATGGTTAGGTCAGTTGCCTTAGGATTTCTTCATTAGGAGAGTTCCTTTCATTGAGTGTTTTTTATCCTCAGGAGGTTAATGTGGCTTAACCAACTGGGTTAATCTCCCTTGAGTTTTTCACTCCCACTAGCAATAAATCCTTCAAAGTGGTGAAAGGCGTTCTAATGAAGTCATTCTTGGGTAGCTAGTGTTTAGGAATGTTGTAAATGACCATGTAAGACAACACGCCAAATTTCGTGATTTTTCGTCAAGTCTAGCTAGGTTTTTTTTAATTAATTAATTTTTCCTAAGGTTGGGAATTAAATTAATTAATAAATTATGGACAATTAATGTAAAAGTTAAGTCCCTAGGCTTTTGATAGGGGTATTTGTACTCAAAAGAAAGGTAATGAGACCCCTACACCCTTGGACCAGGTTTCAACTCAGTCGGACAGGTTTTGTTAGGGTTTTGTCCACTAAAGAGTTTTAGTCGGAAAGCAACAATTTTAATTGCTAAACCCAGGACATGGGAAAATGTCAATTTTGTAAAAATTAATCAAAAAAGGTAAAGTTAGTGTGACAGTTAGTGAGAGAGACACCCAACCTACCCCACCTAACCCACCTAACCCATTCCTAACCATTAATTACCCTTTCTACCCACACTATAATTATTTTCCTCATGAATATTTGCGCCCCCTTTAAGGGAATGCGTCCCCACTCCACGCATTTAATTGGTAATGCTTTGGTTATTGGTTGAGGGCCCCTCCTCATCAGGTATGCCTCTCCTCCTTACACCTCATCCAAGAGTGTTGACTCCACACTCCTTCCACACTCCAACTCAACCCCCATGCATCTCCTCAAAAGCTCACGCTTTCTTTTTGGGAACTCACGCTTTACCTTCCAAAAAATAGATAAAGCTCACGTAGAGATGGAAACATCTCTTTAGAAAGCAAGCAATTTCTCCCTCAAGGCATGTGTGGGTCTCTTCTTACCCAATTCACCCTTGCTTCCTTGCTTTCTCCCCATCCATTCATCTCACATTCTATTTCCCTTCACCCTAAAAGCTCACTCTCTCATTGGTGCATTTTCCCTTTGAGTTGTCTTTCCATTTGGATCTTTGACAAGTGTTGAAGATCCAAGAGGGGTCTCTTTGTCTCCCAAGGCTATAAAAGAAACCTCTCACTCCCTCATTCTTCACCATTCTTCACAGTATTGTTATGCTACCAAATTCTCTCCATCCCACTCTCTCTCTCTCTCTCATTATTGTCATATTGCTTCACTGGTTTTGGTTCTTGAAGAGCTTGGAGCAATATTGTTGCTACAACCTCTTCCCATTCGATAATACAGAAATAACTTTGGAGGAATTGTGGCGTTCAAGATTTGTCTGGATGTGCCATTTATTTGTGAGGTGATATCATTTTTAAATCTTTATGTGTTTTGATCAATAGTTGCTTAAGTAAATTAGTTTACTAGGCTAGGTGAGGCAATAGTGTAGTTGCCCATCTATATATTTCGTGCATGCTTATAATATAAACTGTGTTGTATTATCTTTGCATGCAAGACATTATCTATTGTTCCATTTCACTTTGGGTTTAAGTTTTGCAGATCATCTCTAAGGAGTTGTTGGGATAGGTTCAAGGACTAATCTACCCTCATCTTCACTTACACTTCACAAGCAATTTTCTGTTCTTCTTCCTTCTTCTTTCACTTTCAGATTTTGGTATCTAACATGCTTAGATAGGTCATTTAATCAATATAAAATTTTGGTTTTTATATGTACGAAGTTTCTGTTGAAGAACAAAAAATTCATAATCATTTGTGAGTGTGTTACTGCTCAAATCAGCAAGCAATAGCTTTCTAATTTTTGCAGATTCTCGCCAGGACAAGAGGGCATGTTGCCCAAATTCAAGCACAACACACCTTTTCGGTCCTCCTTTCAAGAGTGGTAACGGTTTCTCTTCTTTCTCTTGTCTCTAAATAAATGTATGCAAGCCCAAAGGAGTGTACCCAAACGACTTGCATTCCTTTCCTTTCAGTCTTTACTTTGCAAGTTTAGTTAGATTTGTTTTCTGTCTTTTCTTGCTTATTTTAGCTAGATTAGTTGTGATCTCTACATGCATGCTTAACTTAAAATTATCTAAAGTAGATCTCATAACATATACTAGCTTAGAGCCCGTGGAGGCTTAGATTTAATCTCTTTTTCAGTTGCATGCAAATTACATATCGTTAATCTTTATCTTACACACATGCATGCACATGCCGGTTACATAATCTCCTAAGTAATCGTCTTTCATTTTCTGCAAGTTATTTCCATTGCTTTATTTTCACATGCAACAATTTAATTAAGCAATTTAACTTGCAATCTATTGGTTTAAAGGTTTCAACCTTCACTTTCACAGTTTTCAGTTTCACAAGCATTTTCAGTTCTTGACATTTACATGCAATAATTCCAACTTAAGAACTTAATTTGCAACTTCATTGTTTAAGGGCTTCAACCTTCCTATCTTTCAGTTTCAATACTTTGGCATTTTTGAGCAAGCTACAAACACTCAAATACACACTGCAACACTTAGTTCGTAGTTTAATAATTAATTTATTAGAATTAATAGGACACCATTACCAACCATCTTCGCCATTTAAAACGGGGTCGGAGGAAGGCAACGAAAGGTGCTAGGTCAGGGACGGTCTCACGGTGCGCGACGTCCTTTCCGAGAGTACTCTGATCTTAGGGCTGACCTGTGAAGCTAGGGTGGGCCTCGTTGCCTAACTTCTTGGGCATCCAGTAGTCACTTGGTAACTGGGGTAGGAAAGTTTTGGGTTGACACCTAGCTAGGATTAAAATAAATCACACCTAACCACATAGTTTAATGTTTGATCTACAACATCAACACTTTAATTTTATACTTGCACGAAACTTATTATCTTTTTATATCATGCAAGTTATCCTTTATGTGTTGCAAAATAACAATCTAAGTGGTTATATCTTTGTCATCCGGAGTACTTTACATTTTCAAGCATTTCACCTATCTTGTATTCTTGTATTTGTGGTGTGATCCTTCAATAAGTGCGCATCCACCTGGAGGCATTCTATTGATTGGGTCTTGAGTGCTTTGCATCTTTTTCGCCATTGATAAGCAGTCCAATAGAATTCTATCTATTATGAGCATGCTTGGCTTGATGTGTTGATGGCCTTTTCATCTTGAATATCTTCTTTTCCTGCACATTTCAAGCACTTGTTAGTATATTGTATATCTTGTATTTAGTCTAGTGTAGCTTTGTATATCTGATATATTCTTTTGTATCTAGTTTATCTATTTTGTTGTAAAATTTGTAACTTGTAATTATCTTGTAACGAACATCCCCTTAACTTAGTTGACCCCTTGCCCAATCTTAGGCACTAGTCTTAGTTGTCCTAGGAAAAGGCCTGATTGTCATACATAACTGTTGCATCTTGCATTGTTGCTTAACATCATAGGCTAGATTCCCCCTGACCTTTTAACTTATTGAAACCAACTCCTAGAACATTTAATCATAAATCTCATCTAGTAACTAGGGTCTACCCCTCTTGGCTTCCCTAGGAGTTAGCCTAGACGGAAGAGGTTCAAGTCAAAGTGACAGTGTGGGCTTTGAACCTAGTCATTGTGCCTCCGAGGACACACTAAGTGAGCAGGACTTAGCTCACGTTTGCAAGTGTGTATAAGGATGGGAACAGGGTGAAGTGTGTAAAATGGTAAGTATGATTGAGAATGGCATAATGACTCGTCGAGGAGGCTTCCTAGTAGCAAACCCATCCCCAAGGGTGACTGCTTACTAGGGCACAATTGTCAACCACCAAAGTGAAACAGAGCAAAGAGCATAATTTCCAAGTAGATGTTATATAATTAAAAGCAACTTTAAATGCAACATACTCAAATACCTCAAGTATTAAAGTGATACTTACCACAATACCTGACTTGTATCTCATGGAGCAAGACTCACTGTTTTCTGGAAGCACACTGATGTGGTGAATGACATTGTAATGAATCGAGGATGTGCGGTGGTGAAGTGGGTCTCTGTCTATACATGTGGACGCTGCCAGTCACATGTCTCTCGATACTCCATGTTTGCAACCTTAGGGCCTCGAGACATCATCTCCTTAGTTATCCCTAGAAATTAGGGATAACAGTCATAAGCAAGGACATTGTGTATCACAGTGTCTGGACAAGAAGAAAGGTAAAGGGAAGCAACAACATCAGCTAGCAACCTCTGCTAAAACTTAGATGAGCGAGTTTACCTCTAAGTTCCAGAAAGACTTCTTGATGGTAACTTGCCTTTCTATCAGTACGGTTCTGTGAAATGCTTAGTATGAGACTAGTGGAGCATCTAGGCATATGACATCAACCCGAGAGTTATTTTGAAGTCTAACAGAGCTAGACTCAGGAGTTTGGGTTGAACTTGGTAATGATGTCAAGTACCCAGTAGCAGGAGTTGGTACTTTTATCGCGCAATTTGTACTTGGATAGAAGGGAAAAGGCAAATGAAGACAAATTGGCGTAACGAGAGACTATCCTATCACAGTCACCTCAACAGGATGTCTCTTTCTATTTAGGGTGGTAGGCCCAGGGGAGACGTCCCCGGTGACCTAGGGTTTTGAGAAGGCAAAGGATAAAGGCCAAGTAAAAGGTTCCCTCTCACAAGTCACCACCGATCATAAAGTCCGGTTAAACAACCAATAAAGAAATAATAAACCAGAAGTGTACCTGCCCGGAACAAAGCAACATAAAACTATATTTTGCAAGAGCACTTGCTGGTTAGTACTTCATATAATCAGAGACTTTCTCAATAAAAGAAATTCACTAATATATTGATGAAGCAACAAAGATGTATAACAACAATAATCACAAGACAATACTTCACCATTAATGCTTTAGAAACACTTCAAAATGAGCAGGACTAATTAATCATCAATATCATAACACCAACATTCATCAGAAGCAAATAAGGCTATGCATTAGTCAATCTTTTCAATTGCTTAGAGAAGCTTTAAATGCTGCAAAATATGGTTGTAACTTAATTGAATAGTAGCTTCAATAAGGTTAGTAGATCAATCTAATCTAGGGTTAGAAGGTGTTAGTAGTTTGTTCAAAGATTTAGATGTTTGAAGGTTGTGATCAAAACACTCAACAGAGAGATCTTAGACTAGTGCTTTCATAGGGCAAATGGAGTCAACAAGTGGCTGCAAGAATTGAAGGAGCAAGATGATAGTAATAGAACCAAAGACAAGAGGAATTGATGGATGAAGTGTTGGTAAGCCAAGGCTTCAACCACCAAACCCTAGGGGAAAACAACTACTAAGGTCTAGGTAACCCTAGGCCTTAGTAGGTTTTCCTCCTCCTTTAACTCAAAGATAAAGTAAAATCAGCTAGGATGAAGTAACAAATGCTAGGGTGTTGCAATGGCAAGGCCCTAACAATGGCTTCAATAAAACGACTCCTTGGCACAATCTAGTAGGTAGATAGCAAATTAGAAAAATGACAATAACATGTGCTTGATCCCTAGGGTTTGAGCTAGCAATTTCAGAAATTAACAAAATTCAAAGTAAAACACCATAATCATTCAAGTAAGAGAAGAATTGCAGAATTTTACTCACATTCACCAAGCATCATCAAGCAAAACCCTAGTTGTAAAGTTTCCACGAACAAAAATGCCAATTTCACCAAAAATAGCCCTCCTTCAACAAGTGTGCACTAAAATTTCAGTCCAAAACCCTAATGAGGGCCGCAAATTTCAGACCTCACACAACTGTGAGTGAAAGGTGATGATAAAATGAGAGTTTTGGCTCTCTATTTATACAATACCATTGACCTTTAATTTTACTTTAGGTCCAAAAAGGCCGACATGGACAATTTACATCAAAATACTGTTTTACATTAAATGTCACAATTAAAACTCTAAATCAAGCATAAATGATGACATCATGCCCTTTTAGAGTGACGTTAAGCTCTTTTAGGCCAACGTTGAGCTCCTGGAGCAAAACGTTAGGCCTTCTTGGGCCTCAGGAACCTGCCACACATGCCACTTGGCACACAACTACCTCCCAAAACCTCCACAAGTACTGGATGACGTCATGGGTGTCCTAGGTGACGTCATGGGCCTTCTAAGGCATACGTTCTGGTGGAAAGGGCACAACCCCCCTAGGTACGGGTCTGCCAAGCTGCCTCTGGTGGAACGCCCTCTTCTTTCTCCGGTGCAATCCTCTGATTTGTCTCCGCCCCCTGCTGGGGTCTCAACATTTATCTGGTGGGCTTTCAGCCCCATGGAGGTCCGAACTAATCATCTCCCCATGTGTACCTGTCCATAAGGGTACCTATCCATCGAGTATGGTCCCGAAACATCAACAGATACGCCCTCCATGGACTCATAAGTCACAGGGATCATAGCAATGTCAATCACATCTAATCATCAAGTTATTAAACATGTGCATAAAACCCCCTTTACCCAGACAAGTGCTCAAAGACATTATAGTAATCTACAAGCCAAGTTTGGAGGAAACGCTAGGACATCCTATTGGGGTAATGCTCACTGGATGTGGGATGTTTTTGGGAGAAATCAAATCTAAGCCATGTGAGTGGATGGGGTGGTAAGGGATGTCTAGGGAAGAGGTGCAGTGATAGCAGGGAAATGTATGGCTTACATGTGGGTGCCTTTGTAGAGGGTGAGCTGCACTTGACATGGATGCAAGTGTTTCCAAGCCTATTCAGCCTTTTGTCTTTATTCTTATTGCTTTTTCTTTCAAGAAGCTAGTTACGGGACACTACCCTGGTGTGTTTACCAGTGGTGGCAATGTTACCTGTTATCCATCAAAGTTGCACTAAGATGGACTTCCAGCGAGCCGCCAAAGTTTGAATATCATTTGTTCAAAATTCAGAGTTCAGAAGTTCAACCGGTCGTAAAGACCACCTTTTTCTTTACGTTTCCATAAAAAATTGTAATAAGAGGTGTTTGCATGATGAATTTGTAAAAGGTCTTAGCCACCTTAAGTCCTAAGCGTGAGTTATACTCTTGAGTGTTTTTTCACTTACTAATTATATTTTTCCGTTTTCAAGGAATTTATAATTTATGAGTTTTTTCACTCAATTCCTCCAGAGCTGGAGTATATGCCCATGGTTAGGCTTTGTTATCCCGATACCTAGGGATAACTAGGAGATCATGTCTCGAGGCCCACATGGTCCTAGACATGGAATACGAGAGCAGATTGACTTGAGCATGGCCCTTGAGGGCCCATCTATTCTTCTTCTTAGCCATACTTGTCCTGCCAGCAGTACTAGCCTCCATCACTACCGACCTGGGCTTGCATCAGAAAA
>CBVK0100357702.1:0-12710 GCA_900067695.1 Picea abies | reverse complement strand
GGGGGGGGGGTGGTGTTAAGCTTTAGTTTAGGGCCAACAATGCATATTTTTTGTTCATTTAATATTTTATAATTTTTAAAAGTGCTATCTGTCATCTACCATGAAAGGACTTATATATCTCCCTTATATTGGGCTGTAGAAAGTGTCTCTGGGCACAATAATATCACACATTTAATGGAACATTGTATAAAATTATAAATAAATGTTATTTAAATTATTTATTAATGTAACATAACAATAAATAAAAACAAAATATTACTTTTACATATTTTGATTAATGAAGGACATTCACTATTATAAATGAAATAAAATATAATTTGAGTGGAACCATTATTGTTATTATTTTAAATTAAAGAAACATAGTCTTTGAATCACTTAATTAAGAATTCCAAGTGAGGACATTGGTGCCTTGACAACCTCCCCCTCTTCCCCACCCCCAACCTCTTCTTCCCTAGTTTTCTGAATGGAGGACAACAATAACTGCTGGCTAAAACACTGGTTACTAACCCCAAGGGACTCAATGGGACTTGATTTCGAGACCTCCATAAGCTTTTTCACAAGAGAATCTAACATTGAACTAACCCTTGGAACTAATGGTTTCTTAATTAATTAAACTATGATCTAAAGCTATAAATTGGCCTATGTTATCATAATTTTCATTTATAAAGATATAAAAAAACCAAAATGTGATCATACGTAAAATTAATTGGACACATGATGTGGGATTATGGGTAATGAAAATTCAATTTTTAGAACTCCATTAAATGTATGAAGAAACACTCCACCCGTGGATAGAGTTTCCCTATCCATCATGGATCGTTGGATCTGATGCTGGAAATCCCCCAATTTATCAATAAGATTGTATTCATACACGTGTACTAATTTGATCACATTCTCTATTCTATTTGAAGCCTTTCTCCGACGGAGAAAGCATTAGATATTTCCTCCTCTTAGGACATTCCTATGGGATTTCAAAAAATGGTCATTGCCATTTCCAAAAAGAAAACTAACTCAAACCTCCCTTCCAATTTTGTCAAGAAGATAAATGATATTATGATGCTGAATTTCCCCGTTGAAGGTCATAAGAAGAATGATTTGTTCTTCGCCAAACACATTTTGATCGATAAGTCTACCGGGGCATAGCTGAATTTTAAAGCCTTGAAAATTTAGAACTGTCAAGAATGGATTCCTCATCCCAAGGAGGGATCCAATTTTATTTTTGTGGTAAGGGTTTCTTTTCATTTCTAGTTCAAAGATTATTGTAATTTGATTAGCTTATTGGCTCTAATGGTTTGTATCTTAACATGTGGTCTCTAGATTTTGATCAAAAGGAAAATATTCCCTCATTCCATTTTGATCTGGGTTAGGATTCCTCACCTCTCACTTACTTTTTGGATAGTGAAATAGAAGCAATAGACAACAAAGTGGGGAGTTTCTTGGACAAAGTTGAACCAAACCCAAGTATGTTTTCATGCACAAGAATATGTGTAGAATCCAACCTAGAAGCTAGTCTCCTAAAATCTTTAGAGATTCATATAGAAAAATGGGTTTGTGTGCAATAGTTAGATTGCCAACAACTTCCATACAAATGAAATCACTACCACCATCATGACCTTTTCAACGAAATCCACTCTAAAATGCTCCCTCCCACAACTCTAGCGAGTACATGAGAGTTGTAGAAGTCTCAAAATTTCACATAAGTAGCACAAGCAATCTCAAGACTCTTCTTTTCCGATAAAGGAATCTAAGTCAACTCCTACCCAAACATATTCTCGATCCTAACTCTTTCTCTTGACTTGGAAACCTCTCTAAATAGAAAGAGAGATTACTTGCCTCATAAAGAAAATGATTAGATTGAAGTTTTACTAAAAAAGGAAGTGCATACTCAAGAGCATGTGAAGCACCATGTGGATGGAATTAAGGTGGAAGAAGACCAAATAGAGGTTATTGACGATCATGATACACCTAAGAAAGGACTAATCCAACTAGAGAACAATGATACTTAGACAATCTTCGTGGGAGAAACTCCACATGAAACCCACCTCAAATAAGGAGGCTCCAAGGTCATGGTCACAAAAGAAAATAAAAAAGATAAGGACATAAAGTAGAAAGAGCTAATGAATCCAAGCAAGTAAAATTCAATAGCTAAAATGGCCTTGTCAAAATTCTTAGCTTATGTGGTAAGAATGCCTCTTGATCTAGAAAGATAATCTAAGAGAAGATCCACCCCCTCCTGTGTCTCAGCCCCTCATACGAGATGTAAGAAATACAAAAAGTATCACATGCAATAAGAAGCAGAGAGAAACGAGGCTTCAGAGTCTCCATCCACCTTGATTGCATCACTCTTTGAAAGATGATAAGAAAACCCTCCAAGGCCACCACTATAAGTTAGAATGTACACCTTTTGCATCTTTTTATATACTCATTTTGTAAGACAATTTTCACGTAATCCTAATAGAGAAAGAAAGCTTGACAGAGAGAACATGGCATTGTTTTGAGAGTAGTTGTAATTGTTGTGCCCTCCATCAACTTGCTCACAAAGGTTTTTAATGCTTGCACTTTTATTTACTCATTTTGTAAGATAATTTTCACATAATCCAAATAAAGAAAGAAAGCTTGACAAAGCAAACATGTCATCGTTTCGAGAGCACTTGTATGTTGTTGTGCCCTTGATCAACTTGTTCACACATTTTTTTAATGCTCACATTCTCCATATTCAAGTAAAACACCTTTTATTATATTTAATCTAATCTAATTATTATTGCTACAAAATAATGAAAATTCAATATTGTGATCTTATATTTAATTATTTAAAATGTTATATGTATCCCTTTTATGGAGATTTTATGTTCATCGTATGAAATGATTGTGAATTGACTAAAATACATGTTATATCTCAAAATCGACTGACAATTACTTGCTTGGGAAGATTCTAAATGGACATATTAGGGATTGTGACATTATTGTGACACACAGACCCTTTCTCGCTTTGAGGCTAGTGCACGTTTGTCTTGGTTGAAATCCCTAGGGAGGTCTTTGTTATACCTTTGACACCTTCAATACAGATCACCTTTTGGACAAGCTTGATGTACAAAGTAAAGCTTTGGCTGTAGATCTGCAATGAAGATTACATATCTACATGAGAGTTACTAAAAATTTGCGTAGCTCTTGCCCTTCTACGATCATCTAGGCTTGAGTGATCACTCTTCTATGATCTCTCTCTGTGTTCTTGTAAAGCTGTTGATTATCAACGAAAATATCAAATCAAGTGTTCAAACCTGCTGAAAGTCAATTCGAAATTCAGATCCATACTCAAATATCAGAGACCTGCTTGATTATCAACCTAAAATTTGTAATTAAAACCTTTATTTTCATTGTAAATTTACTCTAAATTTAAGATATGCAACTGTATGTTAAAGTTATACTCAACAATCACCCAAAATATGTAACTCAAATATTAAAACTACTGGAAATTAGTTAAATATGTGACTAGTGCCTGAATACTAAGGGAATATGGAGTCAAAGGGGAAAAGCCTCTTAAAGTGGGTGTTTTACCCAAGTCAAAGTGCCAAGGGACAAGATGGTATTGAATTCCAACAATACTAACAAAATAATAAAATGGAAAATATTGATTTTAGTTAAAATAATACCAGGTAGAGCAAGGGAATAGTAACATCACATCAAACTTATTTTGATTATGGTGCAACGAGATTGACATAGAAATGTCTACGATGCATACGAGGAATACCTGACTATGCTTCTATGTTGTTGCTCCAAAGAAACCTATGAGAGTTAGAGAGTGTAAGGGAGAAATGAATCTAAAATTCAAAAAAATACCCCTCCTAGAAAGGGAATGGCTTCCCTCCTTTTTATAGTTTAAGAGAGATGTCCATACCTATAGTAGGAATAAAATATTTCCCTAAAAGAAGGTTTCTAAAATAAAAATTCAATGCCATGTGAACTCAAATATTGGAAAGTTTCCCGAGGTAGTTAAAAGAAGTAGATCACACCTTTTATAGAAAGGGAAAGTGAGGGCCAAGGTGGGAACACCAAGGAAATGTGCCCATCATTCAGAAGGCTCTAGAAACATTCTAATATAATTTGTGTACCCTGCTCTAATTTGAATCTATGTGGAAATATCTCAACCAAACCATAAACTAAAGTGTGAAATCATGAACTATTCAACATAATCCTAATTAGGTGTGGGCCAAATCTAGGCTTAATAGTTGTTCCATCTTGGGGAAAAGATTCTCTTGTGGGATGTTGAGATTCTTAGAATCTTTGGAAGCTTAAGGATTCATTGAATGATAAGTTGCACTTTGGATTTTGAAACCAAACTATCACATTTATGAATCTCCACGATGGGGTATTCAGTCATAGTTGGCCATGGGAAAAATCTACTGGTCAGATATCACTGATGCAAACACCTACCATATGTAAAGTAACCCACAGTGGGTTCCAAGGTATGAGTAAAATACTAACAATGTGAATGAATGATATGAAGTCAAACATTACTAAGGATCATTCGATGAAGACCTGATGTCTCAAGATCCAATTTGATGATCAAATTCATTAACCTATGCTACTCAACCAAAACCTCCCTTTTTCTACATGCGATGAAAATCACTCACCGTTGAGATTCACCATCGATCGATGTAATCAGATAACCAGTGCATCTAATCGAGGAGTTGGTAAATCGTGTGAAAACAATAATCATATGAATGCAACCAATGAAACCAGTTATGTAACCGATCAACTTTCTATGATCTTACCACGTGCTCACTGTTTGAATCATATAAGACTCTAGGCTCCTCATTGTCCATTTCCATTGCTTGATTGGATAAATGTAACCCCCCTCATCCAAATGATGGTTATACTCAAAACTAAATGCAAAAAAATCAGATTGAGAAGTCATTACCAAATCAATCAATTCTCTCTTTTTTGGAAATAATAACAACTATTTTCACCTCCTCGCTGGAAAAATCACTCTTAATATGAACCAAATGTTCTTTTGTTGGTATCAGTGTTCTTGAAACGTTGAAAAGGTATGATAGACTATTGATTTTGACTATGATAAATGTCTAAAAAAACTTTGTGATATTGTAGAGGTACAACAACATGATCCGACTGCAAAATCATTACCCTATCAAGAAGATCTTCATATTGTTTGGAAATAATAGTAGTTACTATCACCCTCTCCTTGTTGGAAAAATAATCCTCAAGGTCGATCAAAACTCTCCTTTACATTATTTTTCCTCATAATTCTATTTGCCAACAAAGGTTTCACAATTTTTCTCCTCTAGACAAGCAACCAAAGTTTAGCCATTTAACTCCTTGGGACAATCTTTACAAGGAATAATTTCCTTAGGCTTTAAAGTGCTCTCTTCAATAGATAAATAATAGAAGGAAATGGTCTTCTTCATTCAAAACAACACTTCCAAGAAATACAACTACTTCATCCTTGATCGGTTTAATAACTTTAACAACAAGGAAAGAAGTAGGTCCTACCAAAACACCACCACAATCCAATTATCTAATGAATTTTCTAAAAAATTGAAAAATACTACAAAGTTAACATTTTCAAAAGTTCCCGATGATGGGTGGAGTGTCCACTTGAGACGTTGGGCATTTCAAAGTCCTTACACAATTTTAAATCTAGAAATCTAAACATCAACATTATGAGGAACTGTGAAAACCTGCACATTCTGAAACTTAACATCATCATTAGAAAACTCATCATCTTCATTATGGTCTCTAAAATAGAAATTGTCTTGATAGTATTTGAGCTCTGCTTGTAATTCTTGTAAACTTGTAATAAAGTTTGGACATAACCCATCCTTAAACTACAATCGAGCCTTATCCAATGTAGACATCACAAACAACTTCATTGCTTCATGTTTAAACTAAGTATTTTTCACTAAAATGATTAATAAATCTATCAATATATCTGGGATGTCTCTTCACCGATTCCTCCTTCAAACCTTTATATTTCGCGACATAAGTATGCCACCCATTCTCATTGGGAAGTGGGTGAGGATACCCATCTATGGCATGCCATTGAAATCAATGGATCATATCACTCTTTGGGAAGCGGGTGAGGATTCCCATCTATGGCATGGAATTGAAAATCAATGGACCATATCACTCTTTATCCCACTCCAGGTACTCTTCTGTTGATAGCTCCATAAGCCCAGGTACTTCGATCCCTCAAATTGGAATTGCCAAAGGAAACATATAATCCTTCATCAAATCTTCCATATATATAAATAAATAACAAAAACTCGGACTTTGAATTTGGTGGAGTTCCCTACTGAGATCTTTGAATGTCATTGATACAACTATTATTTCTTGCCTCAAATACCAACAACAGACAGATGGAAAATAAAAAGAACAAGTTTATGTTCCTCAATCGAGTTGTTGATTGAATAGTATTATCTACAATTGTCATTGTAGCCTTCAAGCTATTGATTGACAACAATACCAAAATGTTAGTACTCAAAATTGACCACAATTGCTTTCTGGGGAAGATTCTAAATGTACATATTAGGGATTGTGTCACTTTCACCACATACAAGCCCTTTCTTGCTTTAATGATATTGCATGCTAGCCTTATGGGGAATCCTTAGTTAGGTCTTTGTTGTACCTATGAAATATGCAATAAAAAACACCAGTAGGACAACCTTGATGTACAAATTTCAAGGTTAGGATTGCGGATATGCAATTGAAGATTGTAGATCTGCATGAGAATTATTAAAAAATTGCAAATCAACTTGTAAATTTTCTGATTATCTACCAAGAATATGCAAATTAAGTGTTCAAACCTGTTCAAAATCAAATTCAGAATTTAGATCTGCACTTGAAGATTGCAGATCTAGTGGATTACCAACCCGGCAATTTGTAATTAAAACCTTATGTTGTAAATGCATTTAAAATTTCAGATTTGCAACTGTAGGTTATAGATCAGTTTGGCAGTGCCACAAAGTCTATAAATTAAAACCTTGAAAACTCTGGAAATTTATCAATGCTTGACCAGTTCCTGACTCCTGGGAAATATGGATTCAATGGGGGATAAAACTTCTTCAAGTGATCATTTTACCCATGTTGAAGGGCTAAGAGAAAAGATGATATTGAATTGCAACAATAATAACAAATTAAACATAACCCAAAATACTAGTAGTACCAAGAAAAAAAAGGAAATAATAACATCTCATCAATCTTCGAATTACACCACAAACAAGTCAAACATAGGCATGTCAAGATTGCAACAAGGGAGACAACATAATCTTCCTCTATGTTTTTCCTCCAAATCAACCTTAATGGAATTGGAAGGAGAAATTAATGAAAACTCCAAAAACTCCCCTCCAAAAGACAGTGGCCTCAATCCCTTTTTGTAGCTTAATAAAAGGGTTCATACATAGAATAAAAATATAATATTTAAAAAAAAATTTCTGAAACATAAATTCAATATAATATAATAATCCTCTTCATGAGCATAAATTCAATAAAATAATCCCCTTAAGTATGGAAGGGTTAGAATCCTCATAAAGTCCAGGTGTCTTCCTTTTAAGGGTGTGAGAGTATGGAAGGGTTAGAATCCTCATAAAGCCCAAGCGTCTTCTTTCTAAGGGCGTGAGAAGCAAGAAAAGTGTGAGAAGAAGTGGACCACTCCCCTTGGATTGTGTGCAAAATCCCAAAAAGGTTTCTCTCATTGAAATACCATCCTTTAAAATGTCGAATTTACCTTGAATGTTGTGTCATTATAATGATCAAACCCCAAAAGGCTTCCTAGAGACCACAACTTTTCTTAAAAGGTGGATAAGTAACCTCTAAAGGTAAGAAATGCACAACAAAGCCTCATAGAGCCCAAAACTCTCCTCTAAAGATGGAAAAACAACCTGAACCAACACTTTATGCCATGTGAACTCCTTATATATTGGAAAGTGTCCTATGGTAATTAAAAACAGTGAAATAGAACCAAGACAAGGTAAGAACACTAAGGAAATGTGCTCATCCTTGAGATGGATCTAGGAAGATTCTGATATCTTTTGTGGACCTTTCTCTAATATGAATCTATTTGGAAAGATCTTGACCAAACCAAAAACCATAGTGTGAAATCATGAAATGCTTGACATACCTTAATTTATGTGACCAAAATCTAAAATCACAATATAACATTAAAATCATAACATCCTAGTTATTTTTATTATAATAATAATTAACAATCTCTTAATCTTTAAATAATAATGCATCATTTATTTCAAAATTTAGGGTTTTCATAAAACTATAAAAATTAAATTAAATTAAATACTAAATGTTGTTAAAATAATTATAACTTGATTTAATTAGATTATTTTAAATATTATACACAATATATGATAAATTTTAATATTATATATGACATCATATAATGCTATATAAAATTAAATATAATTTTAAAATAATTATAATTTGATTTAATTAGATTATTTTGAATATATAAAATTAAATATAATTTTAAAATAATTATAATTTGATTTAATTAGATTATTTTGAATATTATACACAATATATGATAAATTTTAATATTATATATTACATCATATAATGCTATATAAAATTAAATATAATTTTATTATATATATATAGATATAGATATAATTTTTCCTTGATTTGTTTTTAATTTGTATATGGGTACATATATATATATAATTAATTAGTGTGATTTATTTGGAGTTTTTAAAAATATTTTATTTGTTTTGCAGGCTTGTAAAAGAAGAAGGTCCATCACATATGAAGAAATTTATCTACTCCGTAAGTGTTTGTACAAAAAGTGGACGGACAAACGATTTTGTTGGTAATCAAATGTCTCGTACAAATGAGGCAAAAGACTCTGCAGCAAAGATGATACTTGATTTTCTTCATTATAATAATTATGAATAAAATTTTTCTTATTTAAATTATGTTTTTTACAATAAAAATAACTATTATAATAAATTTCAAAATTTTGGTTTAAATTTTAATATATAAATTAAAAACGTTTTTATAATATGTAATTAAAAAATATTATATATTAAAATAAAATGATCAAAGATAAAAATAAAGATAAAATTATTGAAGGTAATGGAAAAATAATGTCACCTTAAAGTGTGTGTTTGTTATTCTTTATAGAATATTTTATTTAAAGTTAGTTTTTTATTAGGAAAAAAAATAAATTTTGCATATTGAAATAGTGATGTATATTATGAAATATGAAGTTATTAACAATTTTCTATATTTATATTAAAAGGGGTTGGCTAGTTGTTCTATGAAATGATTTTTTGTTGTTTAGAATTTATTTTTAAATGCAAAAATGGATTTAACATGCTGAAAAATCCCAAGATACTAAGATTCTCTAAAAATAATCACTTAAATCTACTAATTCAACAATTTTTCTTCAAATTTTAGAGAATTTTAACTTACATGTTACCAAATAAATAAACGCTATGTAGTATAAATGATGTATATAAATATATGCTTGGTGTGTCAGTTCTATATCTGCAGCCATGTCTGTATCTGTTGTAGCTGACTTATTTGTATCCATTGTTGCCGTAGCCTTGGCCCCCATGAGGAAGGGAAGGATCGTGACCAGAAAGGAACGTGGGTTCCCCGTAACCCTCACGAACGATGAAAGAATGGCATGCAGATAATACAGCCTCCCAGTGCTGTTGTACCGTCACTTCCATCAAAGCTAGTGGTTACTACCGAGTTGCTGGCTGGAGCAATCTCTAGAGTTGTGCACCCACTCCCTCTTCCAGGTCCAAGCATACAACGTTAAGGCAATTTAGACCATATTACAAGGGAACTAATGCCACCTATTTCAGAGGATAGCCTAATATAACAGTAGTTAGCAGATCCTAATATAACACCAGCAATAGATCCTAATATAGCAGATCCTAAGGTAGTAGATCCTAATATAGCAGTAGTTAGCAGATCCTATATAGCACCAACAGTTAAGATAGCACTGCCAACAATAGAATAGCCTACAACAACCATTGCCTACATATATCCTGTAGAGCCAGTATCTACGGTTCCATATCGAGAGCCATATTCAGAAGTTTCAGATTGAGAGCCATAGATAGAACAAGATCCAATTTGTGAGTGAGGTAAATACCTGGATGGTTCTAGATGTTTGTGATGTTAGTGATATGGGTGAAGATTTTGAAGTTAGGGATGAAGATCAGGGACCCGTTCGTTACCTCTTTGTGAGCAATGCCTAGTGAAGTAGCAGAGAGAATGAATTGATATGTCTTTCCTTGGTCCAGAGACTAGAAAAAGAATCCCGTTCGTTACCTCTTTGTGAGCGGAGAGACCAGTAGTGTAGACCCGTTCGTTACCTCTTCCTCTTTTTGAGCAGAGATACTAGATACTATTGACCTTACTGATCCAATTGCTGTGACCTGCGCAGATACTATTGACGTTGCCGAATCTGGTATGACACATCTCTCAATAATGACTGGAAGAAATCCATTTTGTTTCTAAAGGAATCTTCGTTAGCTTAAGACGGAATGTTGAATTCAGTCCGCCCAGTCCTGAGTGATTGATCGATTGAGGGGAAGAAATAGAAGGTGATACCATAGCTCTTTGAGGGGAAGAAATAATTCTCCTTGCAAACTGTCCAATTCATGCCTTATTCTTTGGTTCCTAATAGGAGACACTTCTGGACTACTTATGGAGTCTATTGATGCATTAAATTTTCTGGTTGAATAAGGAGGTGAGTGGTGACAATGAGTTCTGCTAGTACTTCTTGAATGACTAGCTCTTCTTTAGTTATGTCTTATTTCATGATGCCTACCTTATTCCTCATGTATTGAATCCGATCCATTATTTTCCTTCCTATGCAAATGATTAAGGCTTTACATTACTTGAGCATTTATTTGATTTCGTTCTCTCATCATTTTCTCATTTTTGGCCTTGTAACTCTACATTTATATCTTCAAGCATCTCCCAGTCTCTAATAATGTTTCTTGTTCCCCTCTATTCTTATGCTTGTTTGATTTTATGTCTGCATTGCCAACACTAATAATTTGACCTTTGGATTCTTTCTCATGACTGAAGGCTCCCTCTCCTTCTTCCATGTCCTAAATCTGCATTCTTATATTGGATTTATATGTATATATCATTAATTCTACAAAACGTGCAAGAAACCAATTTGTTAGAGTTGTACATGTTATGGAAATCTGTCAATTTATTCTATAGGTCATTTTTCTGCTTATTTCATGAAGAATTATATCATGGCTCTTTCAGTTCTAATAATTCCAAGTTGTTCTCCTCATTTAAATCTTAGTCGTTTATATTTTAGTAATTTTTAGTTACGACCATTGTCCGATCATATATTGGATTGATCTTGATCGTCAATCTTGTCTTGACAGAATCACTATGGGAATAGAGCATATCTTTTTATCTTCTGCGACCTCCAAATTACACTCCCAACTTCCTCCACGCTCATTTTTCACCTATACTTAGAATATTTTCAATCTTTTCTTCATAGGTATGAGGTTCTGATTTTATTTATCCCTTCATGGCCTCCATAATGCGACCCTATGTTCTGTCGGATTCACTTTGCACTTACACTTAGAAAATTTTTAAGTATTCTGTCACTAATCTATGAGACATCTCGAGCCGTCATATCTCTTGTCCTCCAAGTCATCTGATCTGTGACACATGGTGACCTCCTAGCCATTGGATCTATGACTCATGGTGATTTCTTTGCCATCTGATTGAATCTCCATACTTAGTCATTTTCTAGATCGCATCGTGGGCCTAATCCTTTGTTCGAACCTAACACTTAAACATTTATATAGATATCATTGCACTCTATGACATCTTGACACTTAGTCATTTTCTGAGTTCTTATCATAGGTCATGGGCCTATAAAATTTTCCTAATACATCTATATATGTGACCTTGTCTTTCCGATCAATTCTTGATATTTATCCATTTTTAAATATTTCATTGCGCTCCGCGACATATTTTACACTTAGTTAATTTTCAAGATTTTGTCGCGGTTCCTCAGGTTTGTGGGGCTACCTCACTTCTTCCCATACCCCAATTATCTATTGTGCTCATCACTTCCATCACATCTTAGGACTTATTTGATTTTCCGCATCTTACCATGGGTTCATGGATCGCGAGTCTATAACCCTTCTTCATGTAACCTTGATTCTTCATTGCTCGTCACCTCCGCGATGTCTTGGGAATTAACCAATTTTAAGATCTTCCCATTGGTTCATGGGGCTACCACATTTCTTTCTATACCCTCTATTCTTTGTCGTGCTTCCACCTCGGAAACATTGAAATACTTAGTCGATTCCCAGATCTTCTCGTGTAGACATTGCAGTCGAGGTGTCCTCCACATGGGATTTTGCTAATGTGGATTTCATATGAAATTACACATGTTTTTGATGAGGTTGCTACAATGATGTTGACGTGGGTGAGATGGCACGCCGAGAATCAAGCCCTCATATTTTGATATTAACCATTGATTTCCAGATATCAATGGTTATAATTCAACCGTCTCTAGATCCACAGTTCTTTCTCACAAAAGTTCATTCCCATATGTGGGGTTCCATACCCACCTGCTTTCATTTAAACTAAATAACTTCACATTTTATTTATTAAATCTTGGTATTTGTTTTCCCTTACAAATGTGGGATATATATATATATATATATATATATATATATATATATATA
>CBVK0100357701.1:0-12710 GCA_900067695.1 Picea abies | reverse complement strand
GGTTTCCTATGATATTAAATGATTGTTGATAGTTATAGATAAGAGAAACCAATTCAAAACGAAAAGATAGAAGTGAATTTAATAACTAGATAGATAGAAGTGAATTTAATAATTGGATAACCTCAATTTTTCCTTTAAAAAGTGGATAGATATGATTGAATTTAATAAGTCTATTTCATTGGTGACATAAAGTTTTTACCTAATCCATTCAATCAAATAAAACTATAACTTTTAATAAAATTTATAACTTTTCATAAAATTTCTACCTAATTTAAAAAGTATTTAAATTTTTTTTTTTTTTTTTTCAATACATTCCAAAAAAACATTTTATTAACTAATATTTATTAAACATATATATTATATCTCTTTAATAATAAAGAAAAACAACTTTATATATAAACACTTTTCATTATATATAAATAATTCTTTACCAAGTAAAACTAATTGAAATAGAAATGAAAAACACTAAACCAAAATATTTGAAGAATATTTACATAAAAATTACAAACACTCAACCATGGTACATAAGCAGAAGAATTTAAAAAAAAAACCTTAATCCAAAGATATTACTAAATATTTTAGTACATATATGGTAAGAAAACACCAAGTTTAATCTATAAGTTAGTTTATGACAGCGGCCTGTAAAACATGGGCAGAGTGACTACCTGATAGAGCAACCAGGTCGACCACATTGAGACCTTGGAGTTTGAATTTAGTTTCCAGGGTCTGATGGGTTGAGTTAGGCGCAGGAAGATCCTCGTTTGCACCGCTCTTGCTTGCACTTCTCGAGTCCCTCCTACCCAATAGAACCTTCCAAAACGGTCCGCCACTCTGCTCAATGTCCAACGAAATCAATAAGAAACTTTATATTAAAAAAACATATTTATGCTGAGCAGATCTGGTTTTTTTTATCCTGGATTGAGGAAGAGATGGAAAAACGGGAGGTGACAACTGATTTGAGTGGACGTGACATAGATGAGTAAGCTGGAACACAAAGAAAAACTAGAGGTGACAAGTGATAACTGATTCCAGGAGATAACTTTTGAGTTTTTAAATTTTTGATCAATTTTTATTTCTGATTAATTTTTTGAGTATTTGGGTTGGTTTAAAATGGAGTAAGGTTTTGAAATGCATGGATATTTGATCCATATAAAACTCATATAAAACTTAGACTATCCTTGAAAATTTGACTAAATTCAAACTCTTTTTTCTTGAAAAACTAATCTATTTACTCCCAAATTAACCTACTCCTTAAACAACTAACCTTTACGTCTTGGAAAATCAAAAAGTGTTGCAAAGATTAGACTATATTTGAGAATATATATCTTAAAAAATAATATTATGTAAAACACTTTATTTATTTAGGAATATGTACCTTAAAAAATGATGTTCTGTAAATCAAAAAGTGTTGCAACTTTCAAAATATGTAATTTAATTGTATTTACATTTTTAAATGTTCACTTATATATATATATATATAATTTTTTAACATCTCCCATACTATACTAAACCGTAAAGCACCTCATTATCCTTCTCAATACAATACCTCATTATCCTTCTCATTACAATTAAAAATGGATAACTTTAATATTAAAAAATAATTATAAAGAAATAATATAACATCACTGCTATATGCATAATGTTTACGTGCGTTGTTTAGCTGGTGCAAATATAAGGACTAAATGTGAATGAATAATGACACAAACATATACTTACAATGGCTACTGAATCACGAGCTGCCACAGCAAGAATGTCAGCGCATGAGACCACGCCGGGACATGCTTTCTCCAGGTTGCTTTTGATCTTATCCACTACTTCAAAGCCTCGTAGCGAATTCTTGTTCGGAATCGCTGTCTTCTCCCCCGTGAAGCTGGCATTGTCATCAAGCAGAAGTGATGCATCGCAGCCCTGCATCGATGGAATGCAATATCTTATGTCAATCAGCCTTTTTAACAGACCCACACCTCAAATGTCAGGACAGGCAGTATTATATGGCTATCAGATCAAAATCCATTAAAGAATGTAGTAATGATATGGGTCACACCTCAAATGTCAGGACAGGCAGTATTATATGGATATCAGATCAAAATCCATTAAAGAATGTAGTAATGATATGGGTCACACCTCAAATGTCAGGACAGGCAATATTATATGGCTATCAGATCAAAATCCATTAAAGAATGTAGTAAGGATATAGGCTGAGACATACACTGTAATCTGAAATATATCATATCAAATCGAACAATACATATCCTAGCATTTAGCATTACAGTAAACCTTAGATATCCCAACATTTTGTTACAGTAAAACCTTAGATTTGTTGTATATAGCCAACATCTATTGCTGTACTGTTGAAATATATACCGTAAAATTTGAAAAACTTTATCTATATATATCCTATCCTAACATGTACAGTATTTGTTATCCTAATATGTACAGTATTTGTTAGTCTACTGTTAACCACTTGTCTCCTATAACTAATTAGCATACTATTATGAAAAACCATAACACCATGAAAAGTGTTTTCAAAACGCATCTATAATATAACACCAACGATAATGAGAGGCAAACATGGATGCAAACTCATAAAAACTGTAACAGCAACAGTAGTAAGGAGGTGCTTTAGTGAATTTGTGATTTTAAAAGCTAAAACAAAGTCTTAGGAGCAAACATGGATGTAAATTCATAAAAAAAAAAAAACGTAACATAAAAAAAAAAGTAACAGGTGTTTTAGTGAATTTGAAAGCTAAAACAAAGTCTAAACGACAAACATTGATGCAAACTCATAAAAAAAATGTAACAACCGTAGTGAGGAGGTGCTTTAGTGAATTTGTGATTTTGAAAACTAAAAGCAATAGTAGTGAGAAAAGTGCTTTAGAGAATTTGTGATTTTCAAAGATAAAACAAAGTTTTAACTAAAAACATGAATGCAAATACATAAAAAAAAAAAATGTAACAGCAACAACAAACTCATAAAAAAACGTAACAGCAACAAAAACTAAAAGCGATATTAATGAGGAAGGTGTTTTAGAGAATTTGTGATTTTGAAAGCTAAAAGAAAATTTGTGATTTTGAAAGCTAAAACAAAGTCTTAATAACGACAAACATGGATGCAAACACATAAAAGAAAAGGTAAGAGCAACAACAAACTCATAAAAAAAATGTAACAGCATCAGTAATGAGGAGGTGCTTTAGTGAATTCGTGATTTTGAAAGCTAAAACAAAGTCTTAGCTGCAAACATGGATGCAAATTCATAAAAAAAATGTAACAACAACAGTAGTGAGGAGGTGTTTTAGTGAATTTGTGATTTTGAAAGTTAAAACAAAGTCTAAACAACAAACATGGATGCAAACTCATAAAAAAATGTAACAGCAACCGTAGTGAGGAGGTGCTTTAGTGAATTTGTGATTTTGAAAACTAAAAGCAATAGTAGTGAGGAAGGTGCTTTAGTGAATTTATGATTTTGAAAATTAAAACAAAGTCTTAACGATAAACATGGATGCAAATACATAAAAAAAAATGTAACAGCAACAACAAACTCATAAAAAAAAATGTAAAAGCAACAATAATGAGGAGGTGCTTTAGTGAATTTATGATTTTGAAAGCTAAAACAAAGTCTTAATGACAAACATGGATGCAAACTCATTAAAAATATGTAACAGCAACATCAAACTCATAAAAAAAAAATGTAACAGCAACAATAATGAGGAGCTGCTTTAGTGAATTTGTGATTTTAAAAACTAAAACAAAGTTTTAATAGCTGTGCATTAAAACACTAAACCAACAAATTTCTGATAAAGTTAACGTTAAGAATTATCAAAACTCTCTAAATTGCACAAAGGTCTCTAAATTGTATTCATTTTTTTGTCCAGCTCTCTCAATACCTATGCTGGTATGAACAAAGTCAGTTAGATGCTTCAGAAAAGGTTAAAAAATAAGATCAAGTAAAGGTTCATTATTGATGTAAACAAACATGAACACATTGCTCATATATGACACCAACGTTGATTGATGCAAACAAACATTGATGTTAACACATCACTCATATATAACACCAACAAAACATTGATGATGGGACTATTCACTATATTGATACAAGAGAAGAGCATTTCAGAAAAGGCAAAACATCATCCACATCATACTCCTGCAAGGGACTAGCCAGAATCATAAATGGGCAGGCAGGTTGGAAGGTACCAACTTGAGTTTCCAGGGTGAATAATGTTTTCCATTGCAGAAATACTTGTGGGATTAAACGTTGCTACATAAACTGGTGCATTAGTTAAACATCATTGAATGCTTACCTTAACAAAGCAGTCATGAAAATGCAAACGAAGCAACGAAGCAGCTATTCTAGCTTCCTTTTTCACAGCATCTTCTACCATAGATTTAATGATAGCCTGGGCCTTGGGACAGGATTTGTAATAAAAATGGTGACTCAGACCATTACAGCTCTGAGCATCCAATGTCTGGATCCATAGCATCAATGCCACTGCCGTGATCAGCACAGACTGAAACTGCAGTGTCAGGCCGGGACTATGTTTGATCCGTGCCATTACTGAACTCAACTATCTGCTTATAATGCAGAAGTGTATAAATCTTGCCATCAAGCATCTGTAATAATGATCCTTATATAACAAAACAGGTCCGGATAGGAGGCTGAACTACGATACTGAACTATAACTTTCAGCTACACTAATGTGCCTTGGAAGCACCGATGGGATGTCTAAACAATTCCAGAATTCGGATTGGATGCATGTGCAAAGACAGAGAAACTAGAGCAAACAAACCTTTGCAGTGATTAGCATTGGTGGTCCCTATTCAATTTGTTCATGTGCACAACTTGCCTGCATTAGCCTGTTTCCACAACAGGCATCACATTTTAGGGATATCCGCCATGTACAAATTGCACGGATTTGTTCACCCATCAATATGTTTGGTCAGTGCGACACCCACTTGATTTGTGTACCGATCTATGTGTTGGGTCAGTGTGACATTCATTTCTTGTGATTTGGTGTATATATGCTACAACTTTTTTATTTCAATTTATAATTGTTTTTCAGAAAATATATCTTTTTAATAGTTATATTTATTATATAACTTCGGTGGATATATGTTAATCTTTATATTTTTATTTCTATTTCTAATTTTTGAAGAATATATATATACTAGTGATTTAATTAAAAAGGTTAAACATTATGAGATTTTAATTTTTCTAGTTTAGAAGATATAATATTTGTTGAAATTATAACCTAATAATATATGGAGGAAGGTTCATTAAGAATTTTATGAAAGTTTTTTTAATGAAAAAAGTTTAAATATTATGAGATTTTAATTTTTTTAATTTAGAAGATATAATATTTGCTGAAATTGTAACCTAATAATCTATGGAAGAAGCTTCATCAAGAATTTTATGAAATTTTCATTTTAATTGAATTTTCATTTCTTGTTTGACTTGCAAGTTCGAGTCATATTTGGAGAAGATGTTGGCTATACTCTGTTACGAGTAGAGTCAAACTTGGGAAACAACTAGGACTAGGGAGCCTCTGGTAACATTGTTGAATGTCAAACATAAAAGTGAATATTTCTCTTCACGAAATGAGTGTAAATTTACACAAAATGATAGACATCTAAGATAAGAATTTTACCTGGTGTTATTATAAACTTTGCACCTGGTGGAAAGCCACATAATGAAGTGTTGATGAAAAGAACGATTATTGTATTATTGTGTAAGGTTTTCAAACACTGAAAAACAAATGCAAACCGAAAAACCAAAACAAGGAAAATTTTAAATATTTTGATCTCCCAAGCAATGCATAAGGCGAGTCTTTTCATTCTTCAATATTTATGTATTTTACACAAATCATAAGATTAACTTGAATAAATCTTATTTTATTACATTGTGATATTGAAAATTGATTTACTCTTAAAACTATTTTTTTTTAACTTATTAATTTACTCCTAAAACTTTTTTTTTTTTAATTTAATAAGCACGAAGTTTGAGTTCTGGTGAGTTTTCCGATTCTTAAAAACATAGAAAATGATCTAATGATCTAGGTGGATATTGGTGGTCACCCACCTATTTCAATTGGCTCTTCTTGACATTTTTTATTTTACCACGTTCTTCTGTATTTTTTTGTAATTGTGGGTTCTACACTTTTGGGGCTATCTAAAACCCTACACATCTTCCAAGTGGATATTGGTAGCTTCCCACCTAATCCAACTGGATTATTTTGCATGTTTTCATGTCATCACATCTTTATGTACTTCTAGGACCGTTTTGGAGCCCTAAACAATGTTTTTTTGGCTCACTACAGTCAAACTATAGACTGAGACAGAGTTTGATGGTGTAATGCAGGTTAACACGCACCTAAAACGGAGGTTGTATGAAAAATTTACGACCCCAGGAAGTTGAGGTACCAACTTACCCATAGGGGATCACATAACTTTTGGTGTTTCATCTCCCAGTGTTAGGTTTTCATCTCCTAGGGTTAGGTTTTTGGATGTTTAGGGTTTTGGAATTCATGAGTAATGTTAAAAAGGCCTTTAGAGCATCATTGTAATTATTATGCTTAGAAGGAAGCACGTAGTAGGCACATCTCTTCTCAGAGATACCTACCACCATTTGAGCAAGTTGTTTTTCAGTTTTGCAGTTTTACAGTTTCAACCTATTTCATTTATTTAATAGAAGATATTGTTCATTGGATATCTGTGTTGTTCTCCATATCTCTGTGTTTATTGTATTCATTCTATTAATCAATTCGTTCCTCTCATAAATTCAGATCAGTGGTATCAGAGTAGTCTGCTCTTCATTTATTTTTCTTCGTGCATGTCCCCGACAAGATTTGGGTACAAGAAGGTGGAATTCGAACCAGTCGATCCTTTGTAAGATCGGCCACGCCGAACTCGACAACAATCCATGGGGGACAAAAACAAAGATGATGGAGCAGGAGATCCTTTTAAAATGTTGCACGAGGAAGCCCTTGCGCGACAAAGGAAAGAAACGATGGATAACTTTGCACAGATCCTTCGACGACTTCCCACAAGAGAAGCATCTTCATCAAGCGACCATGCAACCCCCTTCAAGGTACAGGTAAATTTTGATATTCCATTATTTGAAGGACTGATAAATGTGGATGCTGTAGATAAATGGTTGAATCTGGTCGAAGGGTATTTTTCAGTCCACAATTTTTCCAATAGGGAAAATATTACTTTTTTACACTTTAAGGTCGTCCCCCATGTTAAGGACTGGTGGGATACTTACTTTGAGCAAAGGGCCATAGAGGAATCTGCAATATTTTTGGTCGCCCCCACATGGGATTCCTTCTGGGATGCCATTAAAGAAAAGTAATACCTTGTTGGAAGCTACGAGGACCAGTACACTAGATGGACCAACCTGCATCAGGAAAGGGACCAGACAATACCAGATTTCACCAATATTTTCCATACCCTATTCACCAAATTGGGTATCAAATATTTTGAGCAACATCTAGTGCTCAAATAACGCGATTGTTTGCATAGATACATTCAAACATAAATGGAGCTTCTGGACACCACCTCATTGGGTACAACTTATAGATATGTTGTCAAGATCGAGTAGAAATTTAAGCAGAAGAGGCGAGAGTTCGGATATGCAAAATCCTCACAATCGAAGCAGGGCAAAGGTGGCCCCAACTCACACAACAAGAGACAAAGCAAATATGGCCACTCTCAGGAAAACCACTCCAAGACGCAACACAAGAAGTCGAAGAAGGACATGGAAAAATGGTGTGAATACCATAAAATCCCTTGGGACAACACCGAAGAATGTTACTCCAAGCAGTCACTCATGGCCGAGATGAAAGATTCCGAGTCAAAGGTCAATTCTAACTTTGAACCAAATCCAGAAAGAGGGAAGCAGATTATCGATGTTGAACCCAGTGCCACTATCACTACCACCAAATTCCATCCAAGCGAACCAGAAAAACCAGAGGAAGGGGAATGCCTTTTTCACTCACAGATGTGGGTAAAGGGGGATCCGCTTCATTTCATTGTCGATAGAAGCAGTCAGAAGAACCTGATCTCAACAGAGGTCGTCAAGTGACTGCACCTGTCGACGACAACATACTTGCATCCCTACACCATCGGCTGGCTTCGCCAAGGAAGGGATCTCTGCGTCTGCCAACAGTGTCGTCTGCCCTATGACATCAAGCCTTTCAAAGAGGAGGTATTGTGTGATATTTCTCCCCTTGAATTTTTTGATGTTATTTTAGGACAACCATATTTTTGGAAGCGATATGTTGTGTATGAGTCTAGACCTCACAGTGTTATTATTACTTTTGGTAGACACTTCAACAGGATACCAGAGGTAGCATCGCCTACTGTTATTTCTTTAATCTCTGTTAAGTAGTGCAGTAAGGTCATTTCACAGACCAAGAAGTTCGTCTTCTTTCTGATCCATTCTCATAGTAAGAAGAAGGACTCCTCCACATCTGTGGCATATACATAAAGCCTCTCTTTGCAGCATAAGCAAGTGGACTGGATCATGGAAGAGTACAGAGACATCTTCTCCTCACCCACCGGGGTATCAACGCACTGTCAAGTCAAGCATCCAATTGATCTCACCCACGATGCACCTCTTCCTAATGGACCAGTCTATTGTCATTCGCCAATGGAAAGTGCTGAAATCAAGTGTCAGATCCAAGAGATGCTTCAAAAGGCGCACATCAGACCCAACTCCTCCCCTTGTGGAAGCCCGATTGTACTGGTGCAAAAGAAAGATGGGACCTGGAGGCTCTGCATTGATTACAGAGCATTAAACAAAATCACATTCAGGGACCGGTACCCAATTCCTAGAATTGATGACCTTCTTGACCAACTCAAGGGGGAATAAGTTATTCAACAAGATTGACCCTAAGTCTGGCTACCACCAGGTTCCCATTGAACCAACTGATGTATGGAAGACATCTTTCAAATATAAAGAAGGTCTCTTTGAATGGTTGGGCATGCCCTTTGGCTTAACCAATGCACCAACCAATTTCATGAGCTTGATGGGTGATGTATTGAGACCCTTCACCAACTCTTTTGTGGTGGTATATTTGGATGACATCCTCATCTTTAGCAGAACATGGGAGGAGTACATGCAACATATTCAACAGGTTTTGAGCACTCTGTGACAATGCAAACTATATTCCAACTTGGAAAAATGCTCCTTTGACATGAATAGGGTCCAATACTTGGGCTACATTGTTCATGAACATGGGGTAAATTTTGATCCAGCTAAGATCCAAATTATCTGTGATTGGCTAGCCCCGACCACACTAATTGAGCTTCAAAGCTTCTTGGGAGGGGGCAACCTCTACTAATGGTTTGTGTTGGGATTCTCCCATATTGCATGGGCCCTCAGCAAAGTGACCAAGGGTGGCGATAGGGAAAATTTCGAGTGGGGGAAGGAACAACAACGAGCATTTGATGATCTGAAGCATCGCTTGTGCTCAACTCTAGTACTCTCCTTACTCGATATGCAACAATCATTCAATATTGAGACTGATGCATCTGACTATGATGTAGGCACAATTCTCACTCAACACGATGATCTGGTAGCCTACCATAGTGAGACACTCATAGATACTGTCCGAAAATACCCCACCTATGACAATAAAATGTATTCCATTGTACAATCTTGTCGTCAATGGAAACATTACATTCTAGGAAAGGAGACAATCATCCACACTACTCACAAGCATATTCAATTCATACAGACATAAGGGAAGTTGCAGAATGACCTTCATTAGAAGTGGTTCACCTACCTGCAGTAGTTCCATCTCAACATCAAGTATAAGACATGGAGCACAAATCGTTTCATTGACTGTCTCAGTCAACCTCCCGTGGTTGCACTCACCATCGTGCTCCATTCCTGTGGACATGAGGCATTTGAGTGGCCCCAACTTTATCAACAAGATCCAGACTTTTCCACCACATATTAGCTCTTGGGTACATGCATGAATTTCACCGATTTTCATATTCATGATGGACTGGTATGCCATATGGGCCATCTATGTGTTCCTACATGCGAGCTTGCATAGTTGATTTGGAAGGCTTACTACTGTCGGATGGAAGGACATTTTGGCATGGCACAACATGGCTCTCCATAGCTCCATCGGCCATAGCCCATTTAAGGTGGGGATGGAATTCCAACCCTTGGGTCCCATTGATGTTGCACTACCTCTTGCAACCACACATGAATATTCATGTTAGTATCTAACTTTGTTCTTGATTAAATGAGTATCCCTAATCCTAAATCCTCCCTGCTTATACTTTGTTGCTTGAATTTTAGACTTTTACCCTTGGTTTGATTTGCTATGCTTTGCATTTTTTGCACTTTGAAATAATTTTCTTATTTTTTTGAAGGTTTAAGATGTGATTTAATAAGATTTGTCACATCACTTGTCTATTTTACTTTTGAAATTTCAAATTCTTGCCAAGTCATGAATGGCACTACAGGAATAGGGCTATTCCTGCAGCGCTAAGGTAATTATGTTTTGATATGCGCCAACCAACTTAGATCTTATCATGATTGTGCAAATCGTGGATAGAGGACCTGCATGTGCTCCACGATCTTTGCTCGAGTTGATGTTGCAGTTTTAACCATTATATGAAAGGGATCGATTTGTACCAGTCAGGACCTGCATTAAATCAAACCCGTCCCGATATTATTAAACAACACCATCACCTGTTATTCTAATATATCAGATGTTGTATCCAAACATTGAATTAAGAGGAATTGTTGTGTTCTAACATTCACAGGTTTTAAAGTTCCCAGTTTCAAACCGCGTAGAGTTTTTATAGAACTGTACTAGTAACATGGCGCTGAAGAAGAGTGGACAGATCATTATGTTGGAACCTGAGGGCACATAATTGCTTGAATCTTACCCACAAATGGCGCAGAGGTTTAAAGATGTAGGCTGGTTCAAGTTTTTCACAACTTTCTGGGGACATGATGAACATGTCTCCATGATATTTGCACAAAACTTTGATGGTTTTGAAGTTGTGATTGGAAAATTTCTGATGATGGCGACTGAACACTCAATTGCAAGAGCCTGCAAATTTCCAATTGGGGGAGAAAGGTGGTAGAAAAAAGAGAACTTGGTCATGGAGTTTATGTACTAGTTCCCGATATCAGAAAAACAGAACCCTAATTGGAAAAATGGAATACCCCATAGTTGCATCAGATAGGAGTGGCATACTTCTTTGATTATCATTCGTAGGTATATCACATGTGAGGGTAGGTTCTCACTGGTTTACATTTATCATATCAGACTGTTAATGCACATCAATGGAGATTATCCCCTAAATTTACCTTATTTCCTGCTAAAGAGTTTATCAAAAATGTCCAAAAGGGTGCAGTCTCATCTTGCCACAGCCAAAGGCAGTCTTTTCCACCAAGTTTTGAGAAATACATTGGTTGTCTCTTCTTTGAATGAAGTGCATAGACCTTGGGATTGGTTAATCCAGTCTCTAAGTAATGATGCACAACCAAGAAAATCTAAAAAGGCCAAAGGAAAAAGATCAACTATACAGAAACAGAGTGTTACAGTTGATGAATCCCCAATCAAAGAAGAAACATCTGCAACCAGGGTAACAAGGGCTAGCAAAAGGAAGATGCAAACTCAACAAAGCGTTGTTGATGCCCCTGTAGGTAAAGGCCAGGAAGAAGCCACTACCAGTAGAGGTAAGAAATCAAAACCTGATGCAGATTTCAATATGTTTCCTGATACAGAGATAAAAATGGAAGTGGATGAAGATGAAGATTACAATGTTAACCCAATTCAATCCACAGTCAAGAATAAACATAAATCAACCATTAAGAAAGGTTCCAAAGGAAAAAAACAAGGGAAGAAACCTACACTTGTGTCTAAATACCCTAGGAGAAACTCCACTATGGTTGTCAACAAATTTAGGTTAAACTCTAAGGCTATGTTTAACCTATCCATAAAAAAAGATAACTTTATAGTCATAGAGGAGAATTCTGAAGACTCTAAAGTAGGTATTAAAGAACAGGAAGAAATACCTCCATTGCACAGGAAACCAAAAGAAAATAAAAACTTGGGGAAGACACAAGGAAAATGAAAACAAGTGGCTCAATACTATACAAGACCTCTAACAAGAGAAACCACTAGATCATAAAAAGATGAAGCATTGTTTAAAGGTACAGGTGGGATTTATAATAACAAAGACTGTCATTCTGCAGATCCAGATCAGTTTCCAGATCTCCCAGAGGCCATGGAATCAGATAGTTCTGATGCTGATCATAGCTTAGAACTATCCACTAGATACTAGATCAAGCTGAGAAAACCTCAGGCTGCTATAGACTTGAACAAAACTGCACCTGCAAAAGAATTTCTAGAGTTTAAATTCAAGGTTAGAAGTTATAAAGACAAGATTAAAGAACTCCAAAAAATGGTGAAGTAGTTAAATAAGGAAAAGGCTTAGGTGGAGCAATGGAGCGCTAAATAGCATGAGAAAATATAGGATTTCAAGAAAAAGAGAAAGGAACAAAAGGGACTGCTCAAGGAGCTGCGAGAGTGATCCAGATTATTTTCAGCACGAAATGAGAGGGGAGATATAATAAAGAAATGCATAGAGATATTGCATATATTTAATAATATAACAGGAATGTATCAGAGATGCAACCATAAACACAGATATACAGTAATACACAATTTCTATTAAT
>CBVK0100357700.1:0-12711 GCA_900067695.1 Picea abies | reverse complement strand
CCATTATTCAAAATAGTCAATCTTGCTAATGAGTAAAATAAAGAACACATAATCATAATTTAAACGAAAGTAAACATTTGATAAAAATTAATGTTTTGTTTAAATTGAGATTTGTATGCTCGTTTCTAACTTTTGACATATACTCTTGTAATGAATATACCATACTATAGTGAATGTCTTAAGTTTTTCTCAAAGCAAGCCAAGGTATGAAACTATTTGAAAAGGTTGATTCTATAGCTCATTATAATTATCAAGATTCTAATGGGGGCCCCTTTAAATTTTGTAAAAAAATTAGGGGGATTTGTTGGGGCCCAACAAATGGCGACTTACTAGGTGAAGCAGTTATCTCTGATCTGGTAATATTTCATCTTAGGAAGAAAATAATAAGACTTGAAAAAGGATTTAAGCTCCCTGAAATAAATTCACTCTGAGACCATATAGTATTAGGATAAGCTCAATGTTATAACCAGAAAATAGAATTTTCTTTGCAAAGGATTATAACCTGAAATAATGTCTTAATAAAGGAGTTGTTATGTTTATAAAGAACTTCAATACCGTTGACAGAGCCACTGTTGCCAGCAGGCATCCATAGCCTCGACAGGGATGTCATTTAACCCACTCAAATGCTTTAATCCCATCCAATAGTTGTATCCACATGATGTATACTTCCATAAAAGTTAATTTAAAAACATATACCTGCTACCTCTCGACCCAACATTGCTTCGTTGCCAGCAGGTCTGTTCAGTACCCTGACGAAGTTGTCTTGGTATCATGTGTGCATTTACCCGCTGCCAACGAACCTGTTCAGTACCCCGACGGGTTTACACACACTTCCCACACATAAGTGCTTTCAACCCTCTTATGCCACTTTTAAATAGTAATACAATTATAGATTTCTTAATGACAAAGAGAGCAGGATGATACTGGAGGTTAATTGCAATACAGGTGAATAGTTGATCATGTTATTTATTTGCTTTCAAAATTGAAAGTTTTATCACGGTTTAGAGATTTTAGATTTCATTTAAGAAATCATCTAGAGAATGGGGAAGCACTTAAAAATGATTCCTTAAGAATATAGACGGCATAAAAAGTTTAAAGATCATCGTAATTCTCAAAGATTTAAACCATATCTCTGGTGTAATAATCTAGCAAAGATAATTTGAGGACACAATGAAAGTGACAATTGATTAAAAGGTTTAAAGATCATCGTAATTTTCAAAGATTTAAACCATATCTCTGGTGTAATACTCTAGCAAAGATAATTTGAGGACAAAATGAAAGTGACAATTGATTTAAAAATCAATTGTCTGAGTTATATCTTAATATCATGACCTCTTTGAACTATTTCAAATTGCTTGAAAAACACAAGCCATAAAATAAATGCTTCCTTCAACAATATCTCTTTGATCAGAAATATATTGATTCAAAAAGAAAGATAAGAATAAAACTCATTTAAAATAATCAAAGAAAACAAAAACACACAACAAACCAAACTAAATTTTATTAATGGGATTAGAAAATCAGAAGTACACAAAATCAAAAGAACAAAAGAAAACTTTTCAAGAAATGATTTTGGCCAAAGATAAACTTGAGCTTGTGGATCCACTAGCATCTCACTGTAAAATAAAGGAAGAATTAAATCATATAAAATGTCATGTGCGAGCAAGTTCTTTTCGTAAGATAGTGATCCATAAGATGTTACTTTGACCAAGCATTATTATTAAAAATAAAAGAGACTAAAAATAGAAAAATCCTTAGTAAGATGAGTGCAGTCCTACTCGTGGCACCTTGGGTTAGGGTTGATGATGCAGGAGCATCACCAACGTCAAGCGAGCGTGGGGCAAGCGTAACACATTTTGAGCACATGATAAATTATTTAAAACTTTTGAATATTGGATGCGCCAAACTTAAATGTGATAGTTAAAAAGAGGCGTACTTATATATTGTAAAGAACCTTGAGCGATCCGCTCTTGTCCATAGTAGGTAGAAAGCATCTATGTTAGTAGGTAGCTTTAAATTCTCTGATTAGATAATTTTAGGAGTGGAGGGAAAACATATATAGACACCCTCATTTCGTAATTGTAAGATAGAAGGAGGAGCATTAGAAGAGAGCACAGAAGAGGAGCAAAGAGCTGTGTAGCAGACTCCATGTACATAAGTTTTGAATTAATACAAAGAAGTTGTGATTCAGACTCATGGTGTCCATATATTCTCTGTGTATGCATCTTTGAATGTTATGCTCATGAATGTTTCACTCTTTCTATCATGCAATCGCTTTTATGCTATGTATGAATGATTTCTTGATGAATGTTTGAAATCTGAGAGGAAAGAGAAGTGAAATGAGTTTCAATTGTTTCTCTATCTGAGCAAGAGTTCCTGCAAGGAGTGCAGTTGAATTGTCCGCAAGGAGTGCATTGAAAAAAGGTTCAGAGGTTCATCTCTGAAAGCTCAGGAGAGATAGCGTTTGTTCTCATATTCACACAAGAGGCGCAGTCAGGCACAGAAGTCATGCAAGGTGTGCATAGACCAAGCTTAAAATCCAGGGGTGGAACCCTGAGAAGCTATTGAGAGACCGTTGCTACAGAGCGTGCGCAGGGCCAAAGAGCATTCAACACTTCAAGTGTTTGGAGGTTGCCTCAAGGAGTGCGTGCAAGGGTATTCTTTAAGACTTAAAGTTGTGAGGGAGCTCAGGAAGGATAAATCCTTTGAAACCATTGAAGGTTGTACAAGAAATGGATGCATTTGAGTGATTAGAAGGCATCGGGAGTTTGTGGCGCAAGTGGATAAATCTGAGGAAGAATCCTTGGTTCACTTCACAGGAATCGCAAGGGGGAAGAAACGGACGGTTAGAATCTTGTGTAGAGGATTAGCCAAATTCCGCCAACCATCCGATCAGACAAAGAAGCGAGGAGGTTACGGTTGCGTCTGGAGTTCAAGATCAGGAGATCATGAGCCATTGGATCATCACCCAGTTACCTGTCAACCATCTGATCTAACAGGAGTGGCACGGAGTTTAAACCCTCTCAAGCCGAGAAAAGGTCCTGAAGGGTATCGGGATATCGAGGCGTCGAAGTTCGGGATATCGAAAATCCCATGGACAAGAGGTTGGGGAAAATCCATAGTGAAAACCCCGATACAAACCAAAACCGTCCATCTGTTGGGACACATGGCAGGAATCGAGAACCATCGGCATATTGAAGATTTTGAGAGCAAGAGTCCGAGGTGCTTTGAGTTGCGAAACAATGAAAGGATCAATGCCGTGGATCTCAGGGAGGACACGTGTTGCGTGATCATCCAAATCGGGAAATCGGTCATCGAGACTCACATAAGGGAGCATATTGACTTTGCATTGGATGAAGTCCGAGGTTTAATCTGAACCGTTCATTCATCTAGGACGCATGTCGAAAATCCAAAGAAGACGAGGTTCGATGTTTCGTGAATCCTGAAGACAGTAAACGTTTGCATTTCGGAATTACGAAGTCTGAAATCCCGAAAGGAGGAAAGCTCCGTTATGGGGCCCAGCTGACGTCATCTCATCATAACGGGAGATCGATAATTTCCACAGTGAAAACCCCGTAGTAGACAAGGACCATCCATCTTCGAGGATGCGTGGCAACAATCTCGACTTTCGGGGGAAAGTCCCGAAAAAGGAAGTCACATCAGGAAATCGGGATTCGAGAGATCGAGAGTCTCGAAGACAAATACATTTTGGCGGTTGAAACCCTGAAGTCCTAAGGGGGATCTGGAGCCGTTGATTTAGTAAACACTCACGGTTGTTGATTATGTTTACGGTGGAAGGGCTTCCTAAGTGACGTCATATCGGGATTCAGAGAATCGGGGATCCAGAGGACAAGAGGTCACATACATTTCAACATCAGAAACCCCAAAATCCTGAAAAGTGATAGGCCTGAGGTCATATAAAGGGAGGTCGCATGGAACCAAAAGTCTATCCCAGGGGCTAACTGAAGTTAGAACACATCAGGATATTGGAGATTGGGAAATCGGGAAAGCAAAGGTTGTGACATCGGGATTTTGAAACCCCGAAACCCGATTTTCTATTTTTCTGTCGAGAAGAGAATAGTGATCGGGCCTAGAGGCTGCAAGGAACAGAAAAGTCCTGTGGGTCAATTTTAAAGGAGATTCCAGTGGAGAATCAAAGGAGCCACTCCAGCTCAAAGTTAAAATTAGAACGATCCTTAAGATCGGGAGGTCAGCGTAGAGGTCTTTGCCGAGGCAGAGGGTGTGGCTACGTCAGGTTTGGTATCAAAGCACAGAAGGATTCTTTGCTTTCTGTAGCAAGGAAAAGGAAAATTTCACCATGCCGCCTAGGAGAAGGGACAGGCAAACACCCGATCCACCAGAGGATAGGGAAATACCGAGAAGATGAGGTAGGTAGATGACTGATCCAGCCATGGAGAGAGAGATGCATGATCTATGAGCCAGACTTGAAGACATGGAGACAACCCAAAGATGCATAGTCAATGCTAGGGATAGAAGTGATTCCAAAAGTGAAATAGAGGCTGAACATGAAGAAGAAGTTGCAGCCGAAGATTCCACAAACGAATGCTTGATTAGAGCTATTTCAAGAAGGGGTGCAAGAGCGAAAATGGACATTTCAGTTTATGAGGGAAATCTGAATGCTGAAGAGCTTCTAGAATGGATTAGAGCTCTGGACACATACTTTGACTATGAATATGTTGAGGAAGACAAGAAGGTCAGGCAGGCTGTCACAAGATTGAAGTGACATGCAACATTGTGGTGGGATGAACTACAAGCTGACAGACTCTGCAAGGGCAAGCAGAAAATCAAGAGTTGGGATAGGATGATTGCAAAGATGAAGGCAAAATTCATTCCCAGGGATTACCAGATTACTCTGTTTAGGAGGATGCAGAACCCGAGACAGAAGCTGATGACAGTGAAAGAATATACTGAAGAATTCTACAGGTTGAACATCAGGGCAAGTCATCAAAAAAGTGATGATGAAAAGGTTGCCAGGTACATGAATGGCCTGAGTTATGATATTCAGGATGAGATGAGCATGGTAACCATCTAAATGGTGGAAGATTCTTATCATATGGCTCTAAAGGCGGAAGAGAAGTTGAGTCAAAAACAGGGTCAAAGAGGCCGAGGCAGAAGTCAAGTTAGGGGAAAATCAGTTGTCCAAGATAAAAATAAAAAACCCAAGAAGGACTGGAAGAAACAATAGAATCAGACTGAGAGAGGTGGGAGCTCATAGTGAGGGTGATATGCTGAACAACAAGGATAGCATACTGAGCAGAGAGGAGATTATGCTGATAATAATACTTTTCCTCGTACTAGAGGAAGAGGAAGAGGAAGAGGTGGAGTAATAAAATGCTTCACGTGTGGAAATAATGGACACAAATCTTATGAATGTCCAGATAAAAAGAAGGAGGGTGGAGAGGCTCACATCGACGAAGCACAAAGGCGAGATGTTGAGGTAGAAGATGCTGAAGGCGGAAGATCACTGATGATGTGAAAAGTTCTTTTAACACCAGAGAAGGAGGTGGGGAGTTCAGCCCAAAGAAATAGACTTTTTCGGACTGCTTGCAAAACCAAGGACAGGGTATGCAAGGTTATTGTGGATAGTGGTAGCACATATAATCTTGTTTCAACAGAGATGGTAGAAAAGATGGAGCTGGAGACGAGTGAACATCCGAGTCCATATAGAGTTTCATGGCTACAAAAGGGACATCAGGTAAATGTCACTAAACAATGTTTAGTTGAATTTAAGATAGGAGGATATAATGATAAGATACTCTGTGATGTTATTCCTATGGATGTTTGTCATGTATTGCTGGGTAGACTGTGGCAATATGACAGAAATGTGATTCATGATGGGAGGATGAACACATACACCCTAGAAAAGAATGGGATAACTCACATGTTGCTTCCAATCCAAGATAAGGAAGTGAAATCGGAAGTAAGTAACACTGTACTTCTCATGAGTGGGAAGGAACTCCTTAATGAGTTCAAGAAAAAGGAGGAATCACAATTCATTGTGGTTAGGAAGCCAACGATTGTTTTGACTAGCACAAGAGTGGACGATTTACCAGAAGAAGTTCAGGAACTGTTGGAAGAGTTCGCTGATATAGTAGTGGACGAATTACCTCATTCATTACCACCGATCATAAGTGTGAGTCACCATATTGATCTCATACCTGGAGCTAGTTTTCCGAACAAAGCAGCGTATAGATTAACGCCACAGGAGAATGAAGAGGTCAAAAGACAAGTTCATGATTTATTGGATAAAGGGTTGGTTAGAGAAAGCTTCAGTCCATGTGCTGTTCCAACAGTACTCAGTCCAAAGAAAGACGGAGGCTGGAGGATGTGTATTGATTCAAGGGTGATCAACAAGATAACCATTAGATACATATTTCCATTGCCCAGGATGGATGATTTGATGGATTTCTTAAGTGGAGCAAAGTATTTTTCAAAGATTGATTTGAAAAGCGGTTATCACCAGCTTTGCATGAGAGAAGGTGATGAGTGGAAAACAACCTTCAAGACTAAAAAAGGGTTGTATGAATGGCTTGTTATGCCATTTGGTTTAACAAATGCACCAAGTACCTTCATGAGGTTGATGAATGAAGTCCTGAAAGAATTCATCGGGAAATTTGTCATTGTGTATCTGGATGACATACTGATTTTCAATAAGACAAAGGCAGAGCATCTGAAACACTTAGCTACAGTAATGAAGAGATTACAGCAAGAGAAGCTACATATAAACATAAAGAAATCCTCATTCATGAAGACATAACTCATCTATTTGGGCTTTGTTATTTCTGTAGACAAATTAAGGATGGATCTAGATAAGGTGGAAGTGATAAAAAATTGGCCATCACCGAAGAACATATTTGAGGTGAGAAGTTTTCATGGATTAGCTAGTTTCTACCGAAATTTCATCAGGAATTTCAACGGAATTAGTGCACCGATGATGGAAACAGTGAAGAAAAGATACAAATATTTTCACTGGATAGAAGAGGCCGAGAAGAGTTTTAATCTGTTGAAGAGGAAGATTATGGAACAACCAATTTTGGTGTTGCCGAATTTCTGAAAGACATTTCAAGTGAAATGTGATGCAAGTGGATTTGCAATAGGGGAAATCTTAAGTCAAGTAGACAGGCCGATAGCGTATTTTAACGAGAAGCTGAATGAAGCCAAGGTGAAGTACTCCACATATGACAAGTAATTCTATGCTATCATCCAGACATTGAAGAAATGGAGGCATTACTTGATTCCCAAAGAGTTCATCTTATACAGTGACAATCATGCACTGCAGTTTGTGAATCAACAGGAAAAGTTGAATCAAAGACATGTTAAATGGGTTGAATATATGCAAAATTTCACTTTTGTGATTAAACATATTTCTGGAACTGCTAACAAATTTGGTGATGCTTTGAGCAGGAAGTGTTTGCTATTGCAGGAGTTCAAAGTCAAAAGGCTGGGTTTTGAAGATCTCAGGGACATGTACAGAGATGATCCAGATTTTAAAAAGGTGTATGAAGCAGTTGAGAATCCAATTCTCAGAGACAGGAGCCAATGGATAGAATACATGATCCAGGAAGGATTACTGTTTAAAGGTAATCGACTTTGTATTCCAAAATGCTCCATGAGGGAGAACCTGCTGAAAGAGAAACATAGTGGTGGATTAGCAGGACACTTTGGTCACAACAAAATGTTCGCAAAATTGAATGAGTCATATTTGTGGCCGAGAATGCGAGCCAACGTCAAAATATTTGTAGATAAATGCATAATTTGTCAGCATTTGAAAGGAAAGAGACATAATGCAGGATTTTATCAACCATTGCCCATACCTGAGAGGCCGTGGGATGCAATCAACATGGATTTTATATTGGGTTTGCCAAGAACACAAAGAGGTTTTGACTCAATATTTGTGGTGGTGGATAGATTTTCAAAAATGACACACTTCATTCCATGTCAGAAAACTAGTGACGCAACTCACATTGCGAATCTGTTTTTCAAAGAAGTCAATCGACTTCACGGCTTACCAAGGAGCATAGTTTCGGATCAAGACACTATGTTCGTGGGACACTTCTGGAGGACCTTATGGAAGAAGCTGGGAACTAACTTGTCATTCAGTTCATCTTATCATCCTCATACAGATGGACAAACTGAAGTAGTGAACATAAGTCTGGGAGACTTGCTGAGGAGCTTGGTGACAGAACACCACAACCAGTGGGACAACATATTACCACAGGCAGAGTTTGTGTATAACGACTCAGTTAACAGAAGCACAAGGTAGAGTCCATTTCAGATTGTTTATGGCATACAACTGAGAGGGATTTCTGAGTTGAGGAATACATAACTGAATGGGACTAGGAGTGCTAGTGCAGAAGATTTCGCAGAAGCGATGAAGGAACTTCACAGTCAGGTGAAGGAGTGATTGCAGAATTGAAACCAGGAGTATAAGCGTAGAGTAGATCAACACAGAAGACAACTTCAATTTGAGGTTGGTGATTTGATTCTGGCACATTTGAGAAAGGAAAGGTTCCCAAGAGGAACATATAATAAACTAAAGATGAAGAAAATTAGACCATGTAGGGTCTTGAAGAAATTGGGGACAAATGCTTATGAGATTGAATTACCCGATGGGATCGGAATTTCTTCGATATTCAATGTCTCAGATTTGTACCCATACAAAGTTGAGGAAACAGGAACAAATGATGAATAGTCAAAGGTTCAGTGGCAAAAGCAGATGCCAGTTGCAGAAAAGCTACATATGGAGCATGTACTAGACAAAAGAATTAGCAAGAAGACTAGAAGAAAACAACACTTTGAATACTTGGTCAAATGGAAGGGACACCCAGTTGAAGATGACAGCTGAGAGAATGAAGTAGAGATTCTGAAGCATGGACAAATCATGCGTGGACTCATGGACAGGAGCCCATGAAAATTTTCAAGCAAGGGAGTATGATGTAGGAGCATCGCCAACGTCAAGCGAGCATGGGGCAAGCGTAACACATTTTGAGCACATGATAAATTTTTTAAAACTTTTGAAGATTGGATGCACCAAACTTAAATGTGATAGTTAAGGAGAGGCGTACTTATATATTATAAAGGACCTTGAGCGATCCACTCTCATCCATAGTAGGTAGAAAGAATCTATGTTAGTAGGTAGCTTTAAATTCTCTGATTAGATAGTTTTAGGAGTGGAGGGAAAACGAATATAGACACCCTCATTTTGTAATTGTAAGATAGAAGGAGGAGCATTAGAAGAGAGCATAGAAGAGGAGAAAAGAGCTGTGTAGCAGACTCCATGTACAAAAGTTTTGAATTAATACAAAGAAGTTGTGATTCAGACTCATGGTGTCCATATATTCTCTGTGTATGCACCTTTGAATGTTATGCTCATGAATGTTTCACTCTTTCTGTCATGCAATCGCTTTTATGCTATGTATGAATGATTTCTTGATGAATGTTTGAAATCTGAGAGGAAAGGGAAGTGAAATGAGTTTTAATTGTTTCTCTATCTGAGCAAGAGTTCCTGCAAGGAGTGCAATTGAATTGTCCACAAGGAGTGCGTTGAAAAAAGGTTCAGAGGTTCATCTCTGAAAGCTCAGGAGAGATAGCGTTTGTTCTCATATTCACACAAGAGGCACAGTCAAGCACAAAAGTCATGCAAGGTGTGCATAGACCAAGCTTAAAATCCAGGGGTGGAATATGCAATGTAGAATATTTGATCTCCTTAAGGATGAGTGCATTGTCTTTTTCAAAAATAAATCGTGTAAAATCATCTTACAATATGTCCTTTTTCCATTTGAGTGATGAAAGTGAAAGAGCATCAAATCCAACTTGATGAGTGTTATGTTTGGAATTAGTTTCACCAAATTTTGGCATATCAAAAAGATTGAATTGTGGTGGCAAAGACTAAGATACCGTGGGTAAAGTATCAAATCTACTAGAATCTAAGAAGATATTGGGATATAAAGAGTAAAAGGAATAAAAAATAAGCACATGAAAATAATATATTGAGCTATGATATTTAACAATGGTATTCTCAAGACATTCCTCTTCATTTTCCTTAAAAATTTCACTCTGTTTTGGTGATAAATTCTTCAACATAATATGATCATCTAAATTTGTCTCTTGTACGATAGATAATTCAAAACTTTCATGAAAAACATCTGATATTTCATGTTGATAAGGTACAATTTGTAGATGAGGGTTTAAGGTTTCTTCTTCCAATTGCAGATCTACATCTCTTATGAGTTTCATTGGAATGTTAGAATGATTAAGATCATTTTCGTCACCTGAGTGTTCTTCAATAACTAAATTTAAGTACTGATTAGAGAAAGAGTTCGAAGAATATGGAAAATCACATTCACCCAACATCAAATCTTCTTTCACGATGGTCGAGGAGTGAATATGCAATGATTTAGAGGAAAAACTAGTTAGATTGTCAGTAAGAACATTTTCAATAGATTTTACCTCCCTTGCTTGTTGAAAATTTTCGGATGGATTCCTCTCATCCTGTAAACAAAATTCTTCTTGCAATTGAGTGATAGTATTTGCAACCGATTCATCATTTGCGATTGAATGTGTCTGGATGAAAGGGATGCAAGCATCATAGAGGATATTTAGTACAAATGACATGTCATCAAGATTAAATTTACAGAGAACATGATAGATTCTTGTTGAAAAGCTTTCTGGAGATGAATTGTCATTGATTAGTAAAGTCTGAAATTCTTCACATAATTGATTGTAATCATATTTTTCAAAATCATCTAAAAATTCATCTACAAACTAAAACCAATCAATAATGTGATATGTTGGAAAAGACTCAAACCAATGTTTAATCCGACCCCTGAAAGTGAAAGCAAACAATCTGCATAAAACCTTTAAATTAGAAATGTCACGCTTGATGCATTTACACCAAAAATTGTTAAGATGGTCTTTTGCAGATACATCCCCCCCACCATCAAAGGTGAGTTTTGACAAGTGAGAGACTGTATCATTGGGAATATCAGGTAATGAGAAGTGGAAAGCATGTTCCAACACAGTGATTTGGGGAGCCATGGGAAATTAATTAAATTCGAAACAAAGACTCCTATAAGGCCATCTTGTCCATCTAGAAATGTGAAACGCCGAAGTCCCGAAACAGACACATCAACAAAGAGTTTTGTAGACCAGGAAATAACTCCATTTCGGAGTTCCGGATACTGGGAGTTGGAGTGTCGAAACACTTCACCATAGGAATACCGAAATGTCAAAATGCAAAAAACACCTTTTGGTGTAGGTTTCAGTTACTGGGAGTTGGAGTGTCAAAACACTTCACCACAAAAATCGCGAAATGCCAAAATGCAAAATTACGACATGGATTTTCAGGGATCACGACATGGAGTTTCAGAGTTTCAGGGATTGCAACATGGAGCGTTAAGATATATCATCACAAGAATTTCTGAAATCGTGAAATGCATAATTGTGACATGAAGTTTCGGGGATCGCAACATGGAGTTTCAGGAATTCGCGACATGCAAAATTGCAAAATGCCGAAAGGAACTATTGCGAGTCTCGAAGACTCGAAGGGAAAAATGCTGAAATCCCATCAGCTGTTCGATTAGGAAAAGAAGGGATCAGATTATGAAGTTTTGTGGACCGTTGATCTGGATCCATTTCGGGGATTACGACTTGGAGAGTCGAGATGCTTCGCAACAGGAATTCATGACATGTGAAATTTCGAATTGCCGAAATATGAAATGCAAAAGACATTTTGTTTCTTGTAATCCAACGGTGCAGGTGAATTCGAATATGATCGAAGGGCTACTGTTACACCTCACAGTTAATTGATCAGTTACGATTCAGTTAGTGAAACTGATTCATGATTCTTGATTGGTTGGCGATTCAGTTGCTAAGGCATGTGTGAATAAAAGAAGATATGAGACGATTGTGCAGTTGTGTTTGTTCTGAATGAAAAATGAGTTGAACTGTAAGAAAGGGAAAATTACAGTATGTGTAGTATGAGACCGACAGTATGCGCAGTTTGAGATAAAACTCAGAGATGAGTAATAGATGAGGAATAGACATAAGCAAGAGCAGAATTGCAGAACAACTTGAGGTAGAGAAAAATTGCAGAATAGACAGAGGAAGAGAAGAATTGCAGAACAGTCAGAAGCAGACCAAATTTACAAAACAGAGAAGAAGTGGTAAGAATCGATTTATCTGTGTTGTTGGTTATTCAATCATTTATTTATAATCAGGGAGTTAGGGTGGTGCTAGGGTGGACTGTTGTCCTTAGAGTTTCAAGTGGGTGATTGAACACAGGGAGTTGTAGCTTCCATCTGGTTACAACCAGAAAAACTAGGGTGGTAGGGTGGTGCAAGGGAGAATAGTTGTTCTCTGTTATATAGGTTGGTGCCTGTGTGACTGGAAGTTGGTGCTTCCATCCAGTTGGTGTTGGAACACTTAGGGAGTTGTTGCTTCTTTCTAGTGGGTGCTAGAGAAACCAGAGAGTTGGTGCTCTCAAACAAGTTGGATCTTGTAAAACAGAGGTAGTAGCCTCACATTGAGTTGGTGCTCAATTATAGATGATGTACAGAACTTAAAAGTCTGCCTATCATTTTGAAGAAGAAGAGGTTTTCTCCCTTTATGGGTTTCCTTGTGAAAATTTGTCTCTGTGTATATCTTATGTGTGAGTGATGCTCATTATTTATGTTGTCCATATGTTGTATA
>CBVK0100357699.1:0-12711 GCA_900067695.1 Picea abies | reverse complement strand
TAGATCAAAATACAACTAGATGTTCATAAGATCACAATAATGTCATAACAGCTAGAGGCATATGAAAACAATCAAACTTGGAGTGCGTTGTTCCTCTAAATGTGTTGGATCTGAGATCCCTCTGGATCTATGATTGTTGATTGTACTAGAGATCCATTCTCATGCAATCACACTCAAAATAGTGATACAGTTTAAACATATCTAAGTACATACATCTGGCAGCAGCGACAAGCAGCAACAAACAGTGGCACCATCCAACAACAGTGGCAAGCAATGACAAACCCTAAAACTTCAAAGTGCTCTAACTTGCAATCTAAAGGTAACTGGAGATGCAGAACAACCAAACATTAGGCCCAACGTTTCACAGAAACTTTATTGCAACTGGTATTGGCACTGCAACTAGTGTTGCAACAAGTATTGCAACTGGTGTTGAAATTGGCACGAAGGAACTGGCACTACAAACCTAGGGTTTTTATGAGGAAACCCTAATATCTCAACTTCCAAAATTTGTAGATTTGATCTGAGGAAGAGATGTGCCCTACATAGACGACCTTCTTAGTGAGTTCAATAAGTGCTCAACAATATTGGAAATGGTGGAAACTAAGGATCTTCCTTCTAATGGTTATACTATTACGAAGGAAACCAAATATGAAACCATGTTGAAATTTTGGTATGCTCGTTTAACCATAGACAATGTCATATAATTGTCACCCAACCATAGGCATTCACATATGCCACCCCTAAGCACACTAACCTTTACTTAGAATAATTCCAACAAGCCTACTCTAGAGCGAACAAATAAACCCTAGTTGCTAACTGCAACAACAAATCAAGACAAGTAGATCACTCCTTCTCCAAGGGTAGCGCACAAGAGAGAGAGTCTCCATATTCACAGAACAAGTACCATACACAACTGTAGCAACTACAACTGCACTACTCTCTCTCTCTCTTAAACGTTCACCATACTTAGCAATAATATCACCAAGAATATCACCAAGAAAATCACCAAGAGAGAGACAAAGACCAAGAGATGACCATGTGTCGTTATTCCTCCTTACAACTGTAGTTGTAGATGCAACTACATCTCTCCACAAGACTTGCACACTGACTGGGTGTACAAATGAGCTAAAAATTAATCTATTTATATTAATCTGTCCAATGAAATTTTTGATTGGGCCAACCTGACTTTCTGGTAATTATATTTTCTGTTTATCTTTTTCCTGTGGAGCCGAATTGTATTTCTGGAATATAATGTTCTAATATTATTTATTCTTCTAGGACGACTTGTCTTCTAGGGTTTCCACACATCTTCTTAATGGTTCACTTGCTTCCAGAATATTCTATTCTAAGTCATAGGTTACGCGTAGAGGTTAATACCTCCCGCAGCTACCAAAACATCAACAAGATATTCCATAGTTACACAATATTTGAGGATCTTGTGTTGGGATTTGCATAGGTACAAATTCTGCAATAACATGACCCTTGTTTATATCTATCGATGAAAACCTAATCATAAACACCTCCTATCTATCTATTGGAGCTTCTTTAATGAGACCACATTACATTTATTCCATGCTAACTAACTGCTGGGCCTTATTTAATAATAAAAAACTTAGAATGACCGTCATAACTACATTATTGTTACTCTAGTGGGCCTTTTGGCCCCAAGTCGCACCCATAGGGAGGATCTCAATATTACACTCCCCTTCAAAAGGTGTTTCTATCAACGCTTGTAGTGAGGATGTATAATCATAAATCAGGATCCCATGCATGGGTGTTGATCATAACCATGAACTAGTTTGAGGAACTAGGGTCCCATGTACAAGGGTTGGACACAATGTCAAAGTAGTTCAAGAATCTCATACATAAACTTGGATCCCATGTACGAGTGTTGATTTCCACCCTCAAGTAGCTAGTGTGCCATGTGCAAGTATAACTACAATGTTGAATGAATTCAAGAAGATCATAAATAAACCTGGGCCCCATGTCTAGGTGCTTATGTTGATGACCAAATAATGACTCATAAGCTCAATGAATGGATGATTATTGTGATATGAATTCCCACCATGGTCATGCGAATCCAAAAAAAAATATTGCACATAGTTGTAAAGGATCAAAGGAGGATCTAGAGGGAACAATACCATTGGAGAATATGCAAGTTGAACATTGATATCATAATAGGATCTTGATTCCCCTCAATGATGTTCTCTACATAAGGTGGAATAGAGTCATCAAATATAATGTGAAATTAGTTGTCTTCTTAGAAATGATAACTATCCATGTACCAATTATCACAAGCACCCTTTAAATCCCACTAGGCATATATGTCTCTAGTCTACTTTTTGTTGATGAAATAATGCATCCTAGCCATGACCAATCTCTTGAATTCATTACAAATGTGATTAAACATCCAACACAGATTGACACACTTCCTCCCTAGATCATGGACCTCGACAATGCCATTTTGTAGTTTCGTTAGTGTTTGAGGGATGGAAATTTACAAGGGATGTAACACACTAGATATTGATTGGAATTATATCATATAATATAACAAATGAATGGCCCAAAAATCCCCTATCCAATGGAAGTGGTTTGGTTGTAATCATGGTAATCTGTCAAAATATATATACTCTACAATATGCGAGACTATCAACAAACACCCCCAAAAGAGATGATTTTAAATCAATGATATCTCCACTTCCCATGCTTCGATTGGGATTGTTTTCTTTTGAACTTTTTTTTTAGATGAATTCAGACTTGCACTTGTTTTTTTCAAATTTTGCATAAAAAACTATAGGGATTGATATGAGTGTCACAACCCTCTTTTTCCCTTGAAAAATATACAAAAAGAAAGAAAAAAAAACTTCCACTTTATTTCCCAAGAAATAGATCTGATACCAATTGTTATGATCCTTAACTCTTAAAATTAATCACAATCAAGATATTTAGAAATGATCACACTTTATTTAATATCAAAACCCTTGAGGTGGGGAAACATTGTACAATGATCCTTTCATGGAAGGAATATACTCATGTTCACTTTCCTCTTAAGGTAGGGCCCTTATTTATAGCTATTGATCAAACTCTAATCATAAACACCTCCTAACTATCTAGTGGAGATTCTTTAATGAGACCATGTTATATTTATTCCATGCTAACTAACTAGTGGACCTTATTTAATAATAACGAACATAGTGGACCTAGTCTGCTTTACATTGAATGGACACTATAATTGCACTATTATTTCTCTAGCGGGCCCTTCATCCCTCGGTCACACCCTTAGGGAGAATCCCAATATTCCACCCCATTTCAAAAGGTGTCTCTCTCAACACTTGTATTGAGGATGTACAATCATAAATTAGGATCCCATGTATGGGTGCTAACCATAATAGTGAAGTAGTCCATAGAAATAAGGTCCCATGTACATCAATGTTGGCCAAGTAGCTCATACATAACTTGAATCCTATGTGCGAGTGTTGATTTCCAGCCTAAAGTAGTTAGTGCCCCATGTGCAAGTACTAAATACAATGTTGAAGGAATCCAAGGAGCTCATCCATAAACCTAGGTCCGATGTCCAGGTGCTCGTGTTGATGCTCAACTGATGATTCATAAGTTTGCTGAATGGCCAATTATTGTGCTATGAATTCCCATTGTTACCCCCTCTCACCTAGGGATAACTAGAGGAAATCCACATTATAGACAATGGTCCCAGAGATGATGACCATCATTATCCATATACAACAACCCCTCAGATGCCTCTTACTCATCATTTCTCAGCTCATTCACTTGATCAACATACTCATCTGATCACAGTGGTCTATGTTGGTCAAATTCTATGTATACATCCTTGACATTAAATCTATCAATCTGGGAGTGTAGAATTCGAGGCCCAAGCACAAAAAATGAAGTATCAAAGCTTATTCTAGCCTATGCTAACAACTAATGCCGAAAAAACACACTTTTGAATAAAATAAATGAAATCAAATAAAAAATCACCACAGGACCTGTCACTCGGCTGTGGGGAAACTAATGCTATAAGGGCTCTGAATCACAATATTTTTGTGATTTTACTGGAGTATCTTATTATTGTCTTGAACCTTCAATGATTTTCCTATAGTGAGTGATGAAGCTGTGGGAAACCAAATCAAGGAAATATAAAGATAAAACACCTTAATATTACATTCAAAAATTTGTATCAAGATGAACAAGGGCACTGCATACTATGTCAAGATGTGTGGTCTATGCATATGTATGTTTTCTTATGAGATCTTGTTTAATCAATGAATACTTAAGATTTTAGTTTATGAGGGAATCAAAATGCTGAAAACCAAAAACCAAACCTATAAACAATGATCAGTTCATTAGTTTAGGTTTCATTAATGGCATGTAGTGCAATATTTCATTTCAGATCTAAGTTGTTATGCACTCTGAGAAATGATTAACTTGTCAAACTAATGATTTCTAATTACTAGAATGAATATCTAACATTATAGGACTGAATGTCGATGGAATATAAGACACCTATGTTATTCAACTCTTAACCATAATATTTCATTCTTCAAGAGTGTTATTACTATCATCCTTATATAGATTATTAGTTCCTCAATTTTCGTCAGTTTTAACCATGTAATGGCTCACACAAGATGCTCATTAAACATGTTGTGGTAAAGTAAATTTATCTGATGAAGGAAAATATAGTACTCTTTTACGAACAAGAAACAATGAGATTTGGTACCAAGGTTTCACAGAGAAAACTATGCAAATCATAAAAATTGAAAGGATATCACTACTCTAACAAATCTGCATATCAACAATAAAATCATTCAAACATAAACAAGAACTAGAAAAATGAAACTATTCATACACAAAGCAATATGGAAATTCAATCTAAAAATGGAATGTCTATTTGGGAAAAACACAAAGAGGATTGTATTAAGAGAAAATGCATTCTAAAGGTGATGCAATTTGCACACACACCAACGGAATGAATGGCAATGTAATGGCAATGTCCGAATTCAATGAATATGCATAGAGGGGTGATGTTGAGGCATTAAATGGATCATGATTTAGGTGGAATAGAACAAAGTATATAAATGTGGAATAAAAAAAATAAAGTATGCATCGTTTTACAATATCTTTATACTTATGTTGCTACCCCAAACTGATGGATTGAATCAACAAAGAATAGAGTGTTGCATTGTAGAAATGACAAATCATGGTATTGTGGATAGAGTAGTTGATGATTCATTTCTAGGAAATGATCAACGGTTTTCCAACTAACTAACATAAGAATTCCAATTCAAATTGACACCGTCTAATAAACTAATTCAAAGTGATTGAAAACAATTATAATATGGGTGAACTAATGTAACACACAAACCTAATGCACTTTGGAAATGAATTATACTTGGGAAAATATGGTGATTAAACCTATGCTAGCTAGTGCAAAAAAGGTGAATTATGTTACCAAGCTGAGTGGCCCTTCACAACTGGTACGTTTTTGAGAAATGTCAATCTACAAGTGCTCATGAATCAACATAAAAGTAACAATGCCTTCTCATTGCAGATTTTAAAAATTAGAAATTATAAGTTCATAAACACGAGTTCAATTCTCTCTTACAATGATGAATGATAACTCTATGTATATGAAAATGAATGCCTTTCCTTTTTTCTAGGAGGAATTATTTATATATAAAATCACTGGAACCAAATCCCAATTCGTTCAAATAATTTTTACATTTCTTGGGAAACTAGCTGCGCACAAAATCTGAGAAAACCTAGATTAAAAAATCCTTCATAACTCCCCAACCATGTTTGATTTTGTATATCTTCCTAAGTGAGACTCAATTTGTACCATCCCGCACAAAACCCATGTTCTAGAATCTTGAGATCTATATTCATTGCCTTGATAATCACACCCGAAGTTAATTTCTATTGATTTGGCACATTTTTTGTCTAAAAACCCTTGACCATGGCTGAAGACTTCTATATGAGATTTAGTCATGAACAAAGGGACCCATACCATGCTGGCATCTAGATATTTGAAACCCTGGTGGTCGTTTTCCATTTGAGCACATGCACACATGCTAATAACCAAACTCAGGTACCAGAAGTGAAATGGTGGTATAGGAACATAACTGCACTGAACTGAACTGTGGATAAATGAATCACACTTCATAAACCATCATTATTAAACCAACCATAATCCTAATTAATTCATCAAAAGAAAGGAAAATGTATAACAATTAATCACTTGATGCTTATAAGCTTGTCAGGGCTTATTTGCGAAGAAGTACGATAAAAGAGACAGTGAATAAGTGAAAGGATGATCACAAAGGGATGACTTGGCGGTGATAAGGATGTCAAATTGGTGACCCAACATCTCTCCCACACCTAAGCATTTGCATGTCCTCATGCAAAATAAATGATATTTGGATACCTACTAACTATGTTTGCTTGATAGGATGAATATGCTATGTATGGGAGTCAAGGTAATTGAGTTTGAGCATGGTAGGGTCAATAAAATGGTGCATAAAAGGACCATGTTTAGAAAGCTAAGTTCTCATTCTGTTTTGAATACACCCACAAGATCTGGTTGTTGTAACTAAAGCTTGCAACTACACCCATATTGTTGGAATTAGGTGCTATTATTTTCAAAATGGATGCCAAATACCCCTTTTATTCTTTTCAACTTTATGCCAAAACTAGAATCCTGTTAGCACTAAAATTTTCTCTTTGTGCAAACAACAAGCCAATGTTTATCCCACGAGCCAATGATGAGATTATATTTTGAAGTTTTTGGCAAATCTGTAAAGTCAATACCCAACTTGTCTATAAAATGTCCCAATTTAGTGCAGATCCATTCTCTCTTTTTTCTTTTGCAATGTTGAGAAAGTAAACATGCTCTTTGTGCTCATTAAACATGCTGCAGGAAATTAAATATATCTGATGAAGGAACTCTTTTACTAACACCAAACAATGAGATTTGGTACCAAGGTTTCACACAAAAAAATATGCAAATCATAAAAATTGAAAGGCTAACACTACTCTAACAAATATACATATCAACAATAAAATCATTCAAACATCAACAAGAACTAGAAAAATGAAACTATTCATACACAAAGAAATTTGGAAATGCAATATGAAAATGGAATGTCTATTTGGGAAAAACAGAGAGAGGATTGTATTAAGAGAAAATGCATTCTAAAGGTGATGCAATATGCACAGACACCAATGGAATGAATGACAACATAATGGAAAAGTCTGAATTCAATGAATATGCATAGAGGGGTGATGCTGAGGCATTAAATGGATCATGATTTAGGTGGAATAGAACAAAGTATATAAACATGAAATAAAACCAATAAAGTATGCATAATTTTACAATATCTTTATACTTATGTCGCTTCCCCAAAATGATGGATTGAATCAACAAAGAACAGAGTGTTGCATTGGAGAAATGACAAATCAAGATAATGTGGATAGATTAGTTGATGATTTGTTTCCAGGAAATGATCAACGATTTTCCCACTAACATAAGAATGCCAATTCAAATTAACACCATCTAATAAATTAATTCAAATTGATTGAAAACAATTATAATCTGGGCGAACTAAAGTAACACACAAACCTAATGCAATTTGGAAATGACTTATACTCAGGAACGTATAATGATTAAACCTACACTAGCTAGTGCACAAAAGGGGCAACATGTTACCAAGTTGAGGGGCCTTTCCCAATTGGTACGCTACCCACAAATACCAATATACAAGTGCTCACAAATCAAGACAAAAGTAACAACGCTTTCTCATTGCATATTTTAAAACTCAGAAATTACAAGTTCAGAAACACGAGTTCAATTCTCTCTTACAATGATGAATGATAACTCTCTGTATATGAAAATTAAATCCCCTTCTTTTTTCTAGGATGAATTATTTATACATAAAATCACTGGAACTGAATCACAATTCATTCAAACAAATTTTACATTTCTTGGGAAACTAGCTGCACACAAAATCTAGGAAAACCCATATAAAAAAAGCCTTCATAACTCCCCAACCGTGTTTGATTTTGTATATCTTTCCACATGAGATTCAATTTGGACCATCCCACACAACCCATGTTCTAGAATCTTGAGATCCATCTTCATTGCCTTGATAATTGTGCCAAAAGTTAATTGTTGCTAATTTGGCACGTTGTTTTTTCTAAAAACCCTTGACCATGGCTAGATACTTCTATGTGCGACTTGGGCATGAACCGAGGGACACACACCATGATGACATCTATATCTTTGAAACCCAGGGTCTATTTTCCATTTGAGCACATACACATATGCGAACAACCAAACTCAAGTACTAGAAGTGAACTGGTGGTACATGAGCATAATTGCACCGAATTGAATTGTGGCTAAAGGAATCACACTTCATAAACCATAATTAGTAAACCAAGCATAATCCTAATTAATTCATCAAAAGAAAGGAAAATGTATAACAATTAATCATTCGATGCTTATAAGCTTGCCAGGGATTATTTACGAAGAATTACAGTAAAGGAGACAATGAATAAGTAAAAGGATGATCGCAAAGGGATGACTTGGTGGTGATAAGGATGTCAAATTGGTGACCCAACATCTCTCCCACGCCTAAGGATTTGCATGTCCTCACGCTAAATAACTGATATTTGGATACATACTAACTTTCTTTACTTGATAGGCTGAGTATGCTATGTATGGGAGTCAATGTAATTGAGTGTGAGCATGGTATTAATCAAATTAAGCAGTTGTTTGTCACATTATATGTATAAATCCTTGACATTAAATTTATCAATCCGGGAGTTCGTAGACTTTGAGGTGCAAGCACATAAAATATAGGATCAAATCCTATTCTAGCCTATGCTAACAACTAATGCCGGAAAAACACACTTTGGAATACAATAAATGAAATGAAATGACAAATCACCACAAGACCTATCAATGGATTGTGGGGAAACTAATGCTATAAGGGCTCTGAATCACAATATTTCATACATAGATGTTCTTGTGATTTTATTGGAGTATCTTATTAGCATCTTGAACCTTCAATGCTTTCCCTGTAGTGAGTGATGAAGCTATGTGAAACTAAATCAAGGCAAATCTTAATCTTGCATTCATAGATTTGTATCAAGATGAACAAGGGCACTTCATACTAAGTCAAGATGTGTGGTCTATGCATAGGTATGTTTTCTTATGAGATCCTTTTTAATCAATGAATACTTAATATTTCAGTTTACGAGGGAATCAAAATGCTGAAAACCAAAAACCAAACCTATAAACAATGATCAACTCATTAGTTTAGGTTACATTAATGGCATGCAGTGCAATCTTTCACTTGAGATCTAAGTGTTCATGCACTTTGAGAGATGATTAACTTGTCAAACTAATGAGTTATAATTGTTGGAATTAATATCTAACATTATAGGATTGATCGTCGATGGACCATAGGACGCCAATTCTATTCAAATCTTAACCATAATATTTCATTCTTCAAGAATGTTCTTACGATCACCCTTATATATCTTATTAGTTTCGAGGTCTTCAATGATTTAAACCCTATAATGGCTCACACAAAATGCTCATTAAACATGCCGCGGGAAAGTAAATTTATCTGATGAAGGAAAATAAAGTACTCTTTTACTAATAAGAAACAATGATATTTGGTACCAAGGTTTCACATATAAAACTATGTAAATCATAAAAATTGAAAGGATAACACTACTCTAACAAATCTGCATATCAACAACAAAATCATTGAAACATCAACAAGAACTAGAAAAATGAAACTATTCATACACAAAGCAGTTTGGAAATGCAATATGAAAATGGAATGTCTATTTAGGAAAAAGCAGAGAGGATTGTATTCATAGAAAATGTATTCCAAAGGTGATGGAACCTGCACACACACCAATGGAATGAATGGAAACATAATGAAAAATTCTGAATTCGATGAATATGCAGAGAGGGGTGATGTCGAAGCATTAAATGGATCATGATTTAGGTGGAATAGAACAAAGTATTTAAACGTGAAATAAAACCAATCAAGTATGCATAGTTTTACAATATCTTTATACATATGTCGTTGCCCCAAACTGATGGATTGAATTAACAAAGAACAAAGCGTTGCATTGGAGAAATGACAAATTGTTGTAATGTTGATAGAGTAGTTGGCGGTTCGTTTCTAGGAAATGATCAACTATTTTCCCACTAACTAACATAAGAATGCCAATTCAAATTAACACCATCTAATAAAGTAATTCAAACTGATTGCAAACAATTATAATATGGGTGAACTAATGTAACACACAAACCTAATGTAATTTGGAAATGGATTATACTTAAGAAAATATAGTGATTAAACCTATGCTAGCTAGTGCACAAAAGGGGAAGCATGTTACCAAGTTAATGGGCCCTTCCCAACTGGTATGCTACCCAAACATGTCAATATACAAGTGCTCACGAATCAACACAAAAGTAGCAATGCTTTCTCATTGCAGATTTTAAAACTTAGAAATTACAAGTTCAAAAACATGAGTTCAATTCTCTCTTACAATGATGAATGATAGCTCTATGTACATGAAAATGAATTCCCCTACTCTATTCTAGGAGGCATTATTTATACATAAAATCACTGGAACCGAATCCAAATTCTTTCAAACAAATTTTACATTTCTTGGGAAACTAGTAGTGCACAAAATCTAGGCAAACCCAGATTAGAAAAACCTTCATAAATCTCCAACCTTGTTTGATTTCGGATATTTTTATATAGAATATTCAATTTGGACCATCCCGCACAAAACCCATGTTCCAGAATCTTGAGATCCATCTTCATTGCCTCGATAATCATTCCAGAAGTTAATTGTTGCTTATTTGACACATTTTTTGTCAGAAACCCTTGACCATGGTTGAAGACTTCTATGTGTGACCTAGGCACAAACCAAGGGACACACACAATGTTTTCATCTAGATATTTGAAACCCAGGTGGCCGTTTTACATTTGAGCGCATGCACAGATGCTAACAACCAAACTCAGGTACTGGAAGTGAACTGTTGGTACAAGAACAAAACTGCACTGAATTGAATTGTGGCTAAAGGAATCACACTTCATAAACCATCATTAGTAAACCAACCATAATCCTTATTAATTCATCATAAGCAAGGTAAATGTATAACAATTAACCACTCGATGCTTATAAGCTTGTTAGGGTTTATTTACAAAAAAATATGGTAAAAGCGACAATGACTAAGTGAAAAGATGATAAAAAAGGGATGACTTGGCGGTGATAAGGATGTCAAATTAGCGAACCAATAGTCTAACACACATGAGGTATATTAGTCATTGTTTCATACAAAGTGTTTACATTTGATGTATTGGGAATTTAAGTAAGGATCATGGGTTGAAGTTAGATAATGAATCATGATGCTTGGAAGTTATGCTCTTTTCCTTGTTTCACCTTGGTGGCCATCATATGTATTCTAGTCAATTGTTGTCACTCTTGAGGAAAATGGGTACTACTGGGAGGCCTTGATAGGGATAACATACCTATGCCCTTCCATACTTAACACTTTCCATCAATTTTCCTTTTTTTGTCCGATATTTTTGGATTGGTTGTTACATGTATCCCAAAAAGGTCTGTACTTCATTCTTTTATGAGAAGAAGGGGCTTGGATCCCCGAGGTTGATGGAGCTGTAAAAAATAGAAAGATCATGTTATAAAGTCAAAATGAAAAATAAAAGGCACATGAATGATAAATAAAAATCCAAGTAATATTGAACTCTACCCCCTCACTATGATGCCATCACCCTAAGTCCTAATGGAATGAATGCATATCTAAAGGGAGGAATTAATTGGATTATCTTGAACCACGGTGCAATAAAATGAATAAAATTGGAAAAGGGGGGCTTACAAACCAAATCAATGAATATTAAAAGGAAAGATAAGGGGTGGAAAGAAACAGTTCCTAGGAAAGGGTAACTCAATGCGCAAAGAACTCCCTCTACAAAGGCGCTCATGGAGATGAACATCACACGTGGCCTTTCATGTCAATGACGCTAATGACGCCATGATCATGAAGTAAGCCCTGGATCACACCATTTATTCACACTTACACCTTGATGGGTTTCTTGGGAGATACTCCTCTACTTGGGTATTGAAACACCTAATAGGGTTCTATGATGCTCCTCCCATACCTAAACTTGATAAATTGCATAAAGTCATAAGCTAATGTGAAGTTTGTAGAAGATACTTAATGTGATTTATTTACATGGATTTTACATCAAAATGTGACTCACTTTTATGTTATAATGACTTTTTTATCCACGATGGTTGGTCTCACTTGATTCTTTTATCCCATGCTTGATGATGATGCATACTTGTACATGGTCCTTTGGAGGACGTTGATGATGTTTCCTCCACACTTCATTGAGGACGTTACACACCATTTAGAGGATGTTGGAGCCTTGATGATGAGCATTGGACCATATTATGACTTGGAAAATCTCTTGACACCCTCCATCATAGGAAAATCACCCCCCACAACAGACAAAAGATCCTCTAAATTATATGGATTGGCATTTTGATAAACAACTTATTCTAACAATCTTGGACAAGCTAGGACCAGAATACGCTGTATATGTCTCCAATTTCCATTCTGGCAGATGTATTTTTGGAACAAAT
>CBVK0100357698.1:0-12711 GCA_900067695.1 Picea abies | reverse complement strand
TTTCCATGCTCTTAACTAGACATCATCATCCAAATGGTTGTTACCTTATAATTTTCCCTACCTCATATTTCCCAGATCGTAGAGTGAGTCACCATGGTGACAAATTTCAAGTAGGATGAGTGGATGATGATGTATTTGTGACTATCCTAGACTGTCCCGTTCATTATTCAAAATAATGCTTTTCCATTTACCGTTGTATTCATTTTCCTACTAGTCTAAAACTGTTTCCCTACATTCTCTCCCTATTTTCAAATTAATGGTGGTTTAATCTCCCCCTTATTTCAACATTGCAAGTAGTGCACTCTCCCACTATTTCAACATTACTTGTGGTTGTTTTAACATTGCTCATGGTGAATTGTCCACCTATTTCGATGTTGCTTGTGTTTTTTTTCGATATTTCTTGTAGTGCATTCTCCCCCTATTACAATCCTATTCATGGTTCATTCTCCCATGTTTCAATTTTGTTCATCATGCAATTCTCCTTATTTCGTTGCTACTAGTTCTTGTTTAAATGTTACTCATCATACATTTATTATTGCATCCAATTCCCTACCTATATATTTCCTATTGGTTATTATCAAAGGATTCCCTTCCTTCTACGATGGTCTCTACATGGTTAGAAATTAATGCTTCTAATGTAACTTGATACACACCATCCCAAAAACACACAATAATATGAAATCAATCAAATCGAAGTAAGTACGCTTGCAAATGTGCAAGGGCATTAACTTTATGGAACATAATGTGAAAATGAAGTGGGCATCAAATCAACCCATTATCTCATGCTAAATTGGGTTCATATTTTATTATTTTTATTTGTTCTTAGTAAGTCATTTTGATTTAATTTGTTTTTATATAATCAAAATGACATAGATTTTCCACCCATTTACTTATACATATTAGTCATCAAACTAATTGAAATGAATATGTTGGTTTCATTATGTTATAAGATTGATTTTATTTGATTGGAAGATAATTTATGATTCCACTATTTATACAAGTTTAACAACACAATGTGACTTTAGATCAATGATGCTTTGGCAAGGAAACCTTAGAGTCGAATGCATTCCCTACAACCATACATTCTTGCAAGTTTATAGAGGATTTCTTTAAAGGGTCTCCCTTGATGAAGCCTTGATTTTTCGTAATTGAAGCATTTTAAAAAACATCATGTTTTACCTTGTATTATCATTCTAAGATAGAAATAGGCATGTTGAATGTTCACAAAAGATCTTCTATGATCAAAATACCTTACAAATAAATTTTCTCGATGTTAATTTTAATAAATGAAAATGTTGTTTTCCACTTACACAATAAAAGTAAATAAAAAACTAATTCCAATATGAAAAACATTAATCGAGTATCATGGTGATTCAAAATGTTTTGAATGGCCACTTTCCAACAATGCCTATGGTGTCAATGTGTTTCTTTCATTGATCCCTTCATGTCATCATTGAGTATGGGTCTTTTAGTGGACGAGAGACTATAACTGGTCTTGGTCTCAATGTGTTTTTTTATAAGGTTGGATGTCCTTGTATAATAAGTAGGGGTTCTTTCCAATGAAAGGTTCCAATTAGACGTTACACTTTTTAGGATAGGGAACTTATTTGAATTATGGCACACCAACCTTTTACTGGTTTTGATGGGTTTACTGGTTGTGGCATGGTCCACCGTTTAGGTTTTTCTAAGATGCAATAAATGAAATGAAACTATTCTAATATGAAAAATGTAGAATATTTTCTGGTCTAAACTAACAAAACAAATTAGATAAACATAGCACCGAATATGTCATTGTTTTATATATTTAACAATAAAGTTACTAGGGAAATAAAAACAAAAATGTAAATAACCAGTTACATAATAGAGAAGTATGAACATGAAGAACTAAATATAACACTATGCTTATGGATATAGACAAACAACTAGTGAGATAAGTAAAATAAGAGAAATTGCTCATACATGAGAAATGTCTACATTGTAAAAGCAAATGCTTACACCATTCCAAAACTCATTAAACTAGTAGAAGAAGTTCTACACATCATAAGCTTTAGACTTGAAGTTTGTCTCCAGAATAACTTGGTCAAAAGTGGCTTCTCATTCATTGATTTTCTAAAATAGTTTACAAAATTTTAGAAGCAAAAAGCCCCTTCTCTCTTGAATTCCTTTTACTTATACAAAAGAAAAAGGGGATAAATCCATTATTTTGGTACATCTGGTTAACTTCTCATTTTCCCTCCTTGTTCATTGGTTTCCCCTTTTGTATTGTCATTTCCACCTATCTAAGGGTTCAATTCTTCATATTTGTTTAGATACCCTCCCTGGCTATTTGAATCTCCTCTTGTAGGAGAGTGCCCCACTTGGATTGATGAAGCTTCATCTCATTCTTTTCTCTATCTCCTTACATAAGTTTTCCATGCCTAAAAGGTTCGATTTAGTGCACATCTTTGGGGAAAATTATGCAATTTAAAAGGGGCTTTGTATGATGTAATACTTTGCCTCATTCTTTTCTCAAATTTCTCCAACTTATGCAACAAATTTTTGATCAATGTTATGTCCTTGTAGGATCCTAAATAAACTTCTAGATCACTGCTTCGTTAAATTCAAGGAGATACTTGATATCTTTTCTATTGGTACTAATATAACCATCCAGGTCCTTAGATACCTATGCTCGTGGAAAGAAATTGTCCTTTTGTCCAAAAGAGGGAAAATGAAAATTATTTTCCATATTCTCTATATCCTACCACATTATAGTAGGGTCTGTTACCGCATGTGTAATTTCCTTGAGAGAATTATGAGTTTACCGCTTCTAGTATCTTAGGCTGAAATCCATCGGTTCAAGGGATTCGAGAGTGAATACAAGAATTTCAGTAGGGATTTCCTCTAGGGGGGACTGCCAGTCCCTCACTTGATCAAACTTTAATTGAGCTTGTCGATAGACAAGCTCCCATGCTTGAATAAGGGTCATGACATGAACTATATCTTGGCCCTAGGCTTGCACATGTTGTTCTCTGTCATAGAGTTCTCTTTATGCATTGTTCAACTCATTTTGCAGCTTGAAGGCATAGTCAATAAAATTTGAAGTCTGATACTTGTTGGATTTGTAATAGTTAACTTGGTTTTCTAGCAAGGCGATTTTGGTTTCATACTCCTTTATTTTCTTCTCTACATCCACAACCTGACAAACATTAGGCTATGCAATAGCTAGATCAACAAAAGAAGATGAATACAAACTTATCTTTCTTGTATCCATCACCACAATTTTAGTATTGAGCACCATTTTGGAATACATGTTGATTCTCCTTCTTTTGTGCTTCTTTCTTATTAATTGCTTCCTTTGTTTTCCAAATGTAAACAATTATAGACTGGAAACTTCATCTATTGGTGTTGGAATAGGGACATCACCTCCTGCACTGTTTTGGAATCCAAGCCATTTCTCCTTCTTTTTTGATTCCGTGTTATTAGTTGCTTCCTTTGTTTGTCAAATGTAAACAATTCTAGATTGACAACTTCATATATTGGTGTTGGAATAGGACCATCAAATCATGCAAACATGCATGGACCAAATGTACTATCAATTGTTTGAGTAGTAAATAATTCTTCCATTAGTGAAGAATCGTGTTGCTCCATATTTCCCACAATGTCATTGGTTTTCTATGCTAATTCTTCTCCTTATTGTCTTGTCTCTTTTGTTTGAGCATCATCCTAATTTTTCTTACTTAGTTTTTTTTTTCCTAATCTCTTCTTCTTCTTAGCATTTGCTTCATATTCCTTTTTACCTAGCTCCTGTTGCTTTATTTTTTCTTTTCATCCTTAACATTCAACTCTTCTCTCTTTTTATCTTTTTCTACTTCAATTTCAACTTTCTTTTTCTCAACCTCTACATCAACTTTGGCTTTTTCCTCTACTTCTTGCTTCTTCTTGGCTTCTACATCTTCCTTATGTTTCCTTTTAGTTTCTTCCTTCTTTGCTAACATTTTAGCTTTGGCTTTAGAATTAGCCTCTTTCTTCTTTGCCAATTCCTCTTTCTTTGCAGTTTTTATTTGTGCTTCTTATTTTCTTCTAGCCTTAGCTTATGAGTTGATTTTCTCCAATGCTTCTAGTCTTCTCTTCTATGGAAGGGCACATCTCTCTAGAGTAACCCTTTCAATTTACTTTTTCTTTATTCTCTCTTTTTCCTCAACAATAACTTGCTAATTATTTAGAACCTCTTGATAAGTTAATTCTCTTTCGTGAGGTTTTTTAGCTCCATTCTCTTCATGCTTGTAGAGGACGAAGATTTCATCTTGAATCCATGTTTTTCAATAATACCCAAGGGATCATGCATTTAAAGTACTTAGGAACCTACTGTCTCAATTTGAAATAATGGTCCATGGGAGCCCAAAATGAACCCAAACACGCTCAAATAAGAGCTTAGCAGTGGCCTTGGATGTGATACTCTTCTTATAGGGTGTCAAAACTATCATATTAGATAATCTATCAATGACCATGAAGACATAGTCATTACCATGCTTGGTTGAAGGTAGATCAGACATGCTGATGGACTCCAAAGGCCTATTAGGAGTAGGAAGAGGGGTGTATAGCCCCTATTTATTAATGGTGGGTTTGGAAATGATGCAGATAGTGTAGGATCTGATATACTTGCTAACATCTTGTCGAAGCTTTGGCCAATAAAAATGATTTTTCAGTATTTCCACTATTTTTTCTATGCCAAAGTGTCCTGTCATTCGACTGTAATGAGCTTCCCAAATCAACTTTGCATGCTCACTTGAAGGAACACAAAGATGGCTTATATGGCATAACAGTCCATCTTGGAGATGAAATTCTAGAACTGGTTTTCCTGCGCTCAATGTCTGATAGGTAGAAGCAAAGTTAGAGTCACTGTTTCATAATTGTGGCCACTCGGAGGTCTCATGCCAACATGAGTTAATAACTGTGGTTGGCGCCACAATCGGGGGTTGACTTAGGCCATTTTCAACATGGTTGGTGCTTCCCTTCTTGTACTTGATGTTTAAGTGGAATTGTTGCAGGTACATGGACCAATTTTGATGGAGGTCATTTTGTAACTTTCCTCATGTCTGCTTGAATTATAGAGGCCCGCAATCAGTGTGGATGATCCTTTCCCTTCCCATAATGTAATGCTTCCATTGTCAACATGCATGCATAATGGAGTGGATCTCTTTTTCGTAGGTGGGGTATTTATGAATAAAATCAGGTAATGTTTCACTGTGATAGGCCATCGGATGCCCATGCTGAGTGAGGACTGCATCAATAGCATAATCTGAAGCATCCGTCTCAATATTAGATGGCTATCGCATGTCTGGAAGAATAAGGATTGGTGCTGAGTAGAGGTGGAATTCCAAATCCTCGAATGATTTCTATTGTGATGCATCCCAAAGAAACTTGACCTTGGATCCACCCTTGGTCACCTGGCTTAGGGCCCAAGCGATATGAGAGGACACCAACACAAACCTACGGTAAAAGTTGGCGAGGCCCAAGAATCTTTGCAACTCGGTTAGTGTCTTCGAGGCTGGCCAATCGTGAATGAATTGGATCTTGGATGGATCCACATGCACACCCTGCTCATCCACAATGTATCCCAAATATTGAAATCTCTGCATGCTTCTCCAAATTGGCATATAACTTGTGTTGTTGCAAGGTGCCCAAGACATGTTGCATGTGATTCAAATGTTCCTCCTAGGTTTTTCTAAATATGAGGATGTCATATACATATACGACCACAAATGAGTTTGTGAGTGGCCACAATATATCATCCATCATCCGCATGAATGTGTTAAGGGCATTATTCAAGCCAAAAGGAATGAACAACCACTTGAAGAGACCTTCTTTAGACTTTCAGGTTGTCTTCCATACATCAGTTTGCTCAATTGGAACATGGTGGTAGCTTGACTTCAAATCATTCTTACTGAAAAATTTGGCACCCTTGAGCTGATTTAGAAGATCATCAATTTGGGGGATTGGGTATCGATTTTTGAATGTGATCTTGTTTAGGGTTATATAATCAATACAAATTCACCATGTCATGTCCTTCTTCTATACCATAACAATTGGGCTTTTTCAAGGTGGGGAGCTTGGTCTAATGTGGCGCTTGAGAATTAGCTCTTGGCTTTGGTGTTTGATTTCTTCATTCTCCAAAATAGAGTGCTTACATATAGGGCCATTAGGTAGAGGAGCAACGTGTTTCAAATCAATTGAGTGCTTTACCTGACAGTGCAAAGGAACCCTCGTAGGTGAGGCAAATATGTCTTTGTGTTCTTTTATTATCTTGTCCACCTACTTCTGTTGTGTAGAGAGACCACGTGTAGAGGTTTTGGCAGTTGAAGTGATATTCCATTCACCTTCCAACCGAACCATAAAGAGAACAAATCTCATGGTTTGAGAGATCACCTTTCTGTACTACTTTACGAAGAGAAAATAGGTTGTAGTTGTTGGGACTGCTTCTGGTATCCTGTAGAGTTAACCTTCCAAAGTAATAATGACACTATGGGGCCTAGATTCATAAATAACATGACGCTTCCACATATATGGTTGTCCTAAAAGAACATCAAAAACTTCAAGTGCAACAACATCACACAACATCTCATTTTTGAAGGGATTGATGTCATATTGCAGGAGACATTGTTGGTTGACGCAAATGTCTCATCCCTGGATGAGATAATTGATGGTGTATGGCTGAGAGTGCAATGTCGTTGTTAGGTTCATCCTCTTGATGAACTCTGCTGATATTAGGTTATTTTGGCTACTGTTGTCAATAATGAAATGGAGTGGGGTCCCCTTCATCCACATATGTGAGTGGAATAGGTGCTCCCCTTCCTTAGGTTCCTCTAGTTGGATCTTTGTGGTAGCTATGGTGACACCGGGTTCTACATCAATGATCCATTTTCCCTTATCTGGTTATGAATCAAAGTCTGGGAAGGAATCCAACTCTAGGTCTTTCACCTTAGCCAACAATGACTGTTTAGAGAAAAATTCATTAGTGTTGTGCCAAGGGATTTTGTGAAAATCACACCAATTTCCAGTGTCCTTATTCAATTTCTCGTTACACTTCTTTTCTTGTGGCTTGGAATGGTTTTCCTGGGGTTGACCATCCTTCCTCTGTCCTTTGTTCTGGGAGTTAGGGCCACCTTTACCATGCTTTTGCTGCGATGGGTTTGCATAAATGAAATCACCCTTATTCTTTTGCTTGAACTTTTGCTCGATCTTGACAACATATTGGTAAATGAATCGTAGTGAGGAGATGTCTAGGAACTCCATATATTTTTGGATGTACCTATGCAGGCCACTACAATACTTCAGGACTAGGTGCCACTTAGAGTCTTTAATGCCTAGTTTTGTGCGTTGGGTATGGAATATGTTGGTCTACTTTGACACTATCTGGTCTCTCTCATGATGTAGAGTTGTCCATCTCGTGTACTGGTCATCATAGTTTCCAATAGGGTAGTATTTCTCCTTGAGGGCATCAAAAAATCCATCAAAGTGGGTTTTGGACCAAAAATTACAGATTCATCTCCGACATGTTTCTCACAACAAGTTTCCCACCAATATCTGACACAGGGAAGAGCTTTAAGGAACGCGAAGGTGATTTTTTCATTGTTGGGAAAAAATTGGATAGAGAAATAACCCTCTAGTAGACTTAACCATTTTTCCAAAGCATCGATGTCTATATGGCCTTCAAATAAAAGAATATCAAAGTTATCTTGTCCCTTGAAGGGTGTCACACCTTTGAAGTGACTGATGGTTGAAGGTGCCACTATCGATGTTGGAAGCTATCGAAGGATTTGAGTGAAATTATCTATCATTTTGTTCCTCTATTGCGCGAGGGCTTCCTCGAGAAACAATTTGATAGGATCTCTTGCTCTGTTATCTCTCTTTTCTTCCACCATGGGAGGCCACTTGGGATGGTGAGAGAAGTTGTCCTCAAGAGAAACTAGCTCAAGACCCAACTCTCTATACCCTGACCTCGTTGGGGACATGCATTAAGAAACAACAAGGAGCATATTGCTCTGATACCATTGATCTAGATTATATTGAAAATGGCATGATGACAAAGATATAACAAGAAAACACACAGAGATGTTGCAAGAAACAAAGTAATACAGTTAAACTCAGATTCTATTAATCATTGTACAAAAGACTGTAAAAATGAAGATCACACAAGCTAGCTAGAATGGGCGTAGTTTATCTTTGAAAATAGAGATGTGACGACTACGCTCATTGGCAAGAAGTTGATTATAAAGAAACTGAAAAAACCTTTTAACATAAACCATCAATGAGAAAACCCTAATCCTAGAAGATGAAAAACCAAAAGGTTTGTGGGCCGTGTGGTTAGTTGATACATCAACTTCCCGGGGGTGAAACTTTTTCATACGATCTCCGTTTGGGACACTCAAAATCTCATCGAAAAGGTATAGCTAAGGAGTACACATTTCGTTCAGCCTAACATGTGCCCTTGGTTACATTTTGGTGTAATCGAGCTAAAAAAACGTCGTTCAGGGCCTCAAAATGACCCCAGAATTTTGGGACCCAAAACACTGTAGAAAAACTCCCAATATATGGAACCATTCTGAATTAGTGGAACTAATAGATGACCACCAATATCCACCTAAATTAGCCCCAATGAGTTATCAACTTTGAGACAATGTAAGTCATTGAAAATAATAAGTAGAATATTGAAATGAATCAATATATACATGTAAACTCAACTTCCAAAAGCATAACTCATAGTGTCAACATGGAGTCCAACAGCCACAAGGTTCAACATTTATATTGAAGACAAGTACACAACTAGTGAACTAATGAGCTAGGAGCCAATATTATTGGACCCATCGACTTGTGCCATTTTTGTTCATATGGGTACACAAACTAGATTAAAACTTCGATCCAAGATCTTTCGCATAAATTTTCTCCATGGGAGCAATATGAGATTGTATATTTTTATAAGAAAAACACCCTCAAAACTAATAATGTGTTGTCCAACGTTACTTTTAACTTAACATAACTCATTAACGTCAACATACGCCTAAAACATAGTGTACACTTATATTATCCATTCTTCTTCTTATTGTCCATAGTGTACACTTAATTGCTTATCATGCTCAAATCCACTTTCGTGTTTGTTTTTCCTTGTCATAAAGTATGATTTCAAGTATAATTTGTCATTGACTTTTTTTTTCCACTAAAAATTGTACATTATATTAATTTATATAATCTGTTCACATAATAAAAAATCGTTACATCCAATTACTATCCTTGAGTAACAATATCTGTCCATATCAAAGGAACTACATAGCACATCGAAATGTCCTTCCAAAAATTGGCATGATAGGCTATCCAAATAGTAGACGAAACTTTTATAAAAAAACGTTTATGTCTTTCTTACAAGAAAAATATACAAAAAATCCTTCATACAAGTCTTCACACAGTGAATACCCACTAGAAAGACTGCTAGTACAACTTTAAAAAAAGCCTTGGTCCCTCTTGACCATCTTCCCATTGATTATATGCTATGGATCCTGGGCGCAAAGTGAGGGCCTTTTTTGATAAAATATCAGCCTCTTGGTTCTCTTCTCTATAAACATGCGTAAAAGAAGTAAATGAAAAAAACTTTAAGAGTTCCTTTATCCTGTCCTTCCAACAGTCTATTGAGATTTCCTGAAGAGATCCTTTTCCATTAAGCTAATCAATTACTATTTTTGAATCCCCTATGACATGAAAAACTGAAATAGAGAGTCTATGAGCCAAAGTTAGTGAAGCCCAAACACCCATAAGTTCTGCTCTTGTGTTTGTTCCTCTGCCATAGTTAAGATTCCACTTGTAGACTGTATGCTCATTGATTTTAATGACTCCTCCCACGCCACTTTGTTCCCCATTTTTTTGTGCATCCCCATCAAACCAGCCTATGATTTTATCATTTGGTAGAGTATGAAATGAGAGTCTAATCCAATGGACCATTTCCTGTGGCCCGTGGCTTCTCACCACACCTAAGGAAAGAAAAGAAACCTTATTGATAGATGGATTCCTTGACTCAAATATAGCCAAGTTCCTTTCAAGCCAAATGTACCAACATATGAATGCTGGCAAGGATGAATTATTTTGATTATGAATAGCCCAATTCTCAAAACATTCCTTCATTGTTGATCCTATCCACCCTGAAGAAAGCTTGTGTTCCTCTTTGATCTTTTTCCAAATAGTGCAAGTGAAAGGGCAGTGTACCAAAAAATTATTTCCAGACTCCCGATTTCCTTTGCAAAGATGACATATTCCTGGCCCAACCCAACCTCTCTTTTGAAGGTTTTTCCATGTAAGTATTTTGTCTTCAATGACAAGCTAGACACATAGCTGAATCTTTTGTGGACAGTCCCAACCCCACAATTGTTTCCTCCAACCTCCTATTTTGTTTTTCCACAACTTGGTTTCAAGTGCACTGTAGACATTTTTAGTTGTTATCTGTCCCGAACTATCTCCACCTGTCCATCTTAACTCGTCCACTCCATCAGATAAAGAAATTCCAGATCCAATCAAGCTCGTCATGTACAAATCCCATTTAGAAGCAAAGACACCCTCCAGACCCAAATATGTATTGTCAATCCAATTTGAGCAGATCGACCCTACAGAGGAGCTCGACTAGCTTGATAAAGAAAATACACATTTTTACTATTTAAACAAGTAATCAACTTAGAAGATAGAGTGGATTCCTTCCCCATGCCCATAATTTCATCCTTTCCAACAATAATGGAATCTCCCGCACTCGGTTTCCATGCAAGCTAATGCACAATCAAAGGTAAAGAATTCAGTAAGTTTTTCCAGGTTTGGGATCCAAAAGACGTGACTGGCGAAGCTGAGCGCAACCAAGTCGTCACAGAGATGTGGGGAAAACATTTGTCTTTTAAAACCCTCTGCCAAATTCCAGGATGCATCAATCTGCACCACAAAGTTTTAGCTGTCAGTGCCCTTGAAAAACAAAAGATGTTTCTCAAACCCCATCTGCCAAAAACCTTTGGTTTTGAGATGGTCTCCCAATTGCATAAGTGAAACATCCGAGATTGTTTGTTACCAGACCAGAGAAAAGAGAAAACCAACTTATGAATCTGGTTAAGAACTGAGGTCGAGAAGTGAGCCAAAGCCATCCAATAAACCAACTGGCTCTTGAGCACCACTTTAATCAACACAAATATTCCTCCCAAAGAAAGAAATTGATTGCACTAGTGGCGGATATGGTTCTCATATTTTAGCAAAAGTCATTGCCAATCCTTTGCCTTGTAACTATCCAAATTTAAAAAGAAGCCCAAATATTTAAACCCGACCGATAGATTCAAGAAACTGAAGTGAAACAAATTTTTCAAATCATTTAGAAGTCCCTATTGGACACCATAGTGTAAAAAAGTAGACTTGTTAACATTGAACATCAATCTCATTGCACTACAAAAAACATTTAAGAGTTTGTGAATTTCCTGCCATTCAGTAAGTGAGGCTTTGGACAGTATAAGAACATCATCCACAAAGAGTAGATGGAGAATCTTGACCATCCTAGAAACCTTTATTCATGACAGCTTTCCTTCAGATTGACTTTTTTTAAGAAAAAGACTCAAACCCTCCATCACTACAATGAACAAAAGAGGAGACAGTGGGCAACCCTATCGTAAACCTCTGCCACTATTGATCAGTATGGCATATGTTGTTGAGGAAACACATCCCATAATTCAGTTAGCCATAAGAAGTCTAAAGCCACAATGAATAAGCATAAGCCTTAGATAATCCCAGTTTGTGCAATCATAAGCCTTTTTTAAATCCAACTTCAGAATGATAGCTTGAAGTTTTTTAGCCTTAATACTATGAAGGAATTACTGTGCTGTCCCAATTGCATCTAAAATCTGTCTGCCCTTGAGGAACCCCAGTTGTTCTTCAGAAAAAGTATGAGAGAGAATTGGCCTTATTCTCCTCACTATTACTTTTGCAATAATCTTAAAGCATAAGTTGCACAGAGCTATAGGGCAGAAGTTGGTGAAGGAACTAGGACTGTTGGTTTTTGGAATCAGAGCTATGAAAGTAGAATTGATCGGATGGGTAGCTTCACCACGAATTCTAGTTTCCTCCACAACAACAAGTAAATCTGAACCAACCATGTCAAAGAAGTGAAGGAAGAATTCTACAGTCCACCCATCAGGGCCCGGGCTTTTATCCTTTGCAAAACCTTTAAGAACATTTAAAATTTCCTCAATTGTGCAAAGATTTTTAAGATTAGTTACTTCATCCTCCAATACAAGCTTTGGGTACAAGCGAACACTAGCTAACTGATTACTCAAATTAAATTGGCCAGTGTCTTGAAAGAAAGAATTAAAGTAAAAAACCACTTCATCTTTAATAGCCTCCTGACCTAAATGAACCCGACCACCTTCATCTGTGATGTCCCAGATGTGTTTTTTGTTCCTCCTGTAGCTCTCAAATCAGTGAAAGAATTTTGTATTATTGTCTCCGCTCTTAATCTGGATATAGCCCTGCTCTTTTGCCTCCATCATTCTTCTTCTGCCAATAGATAATTGTTGCGCTCCACCTCCAAAAACATCAAACATTGATCAAAATCATCATTAATAAGTCCTTTAATGTAACACCCTGTTTCCCCCAGTTTGTAAAAATAACTATACTGCCCAAGAACTATGGCAAACTCAAAAATGTGAATGTGTGATGTGAATGGAC
>CBVK0100357697.1:0-12711 GCA_900067695.1 Picea abies | reverse complement strand
AAACTAGGGGGTTGGAGCCTCCTTCCAGTTGCAGTTGGAAAACAAAGGAAGTTGGTGCTTCCAATGAATGTAATTCTTCAAGACATATAAGAAAAATCATTTCATGGTTTTCTCCCAATTTGGGTTTCCATGTAAAACAATGGTGTACTGTGTATGTGTATGTTTGTTCATTTGTTCATTGCTTATTTACTCTGCAGTTATTGGATGATAATGCTTCAATGATATAACACTTGGATTATATGGTTAAAAATTATTAAATTTCTCTATTACTGATTCACCCCCTCTCTTAGTAATCCAACACGTTGTTCTTTCCATCAATGACAAGATCACTCCCAACTGTAAACCTGCCAACAATATCCCCCTTTGGCATTGATGGAAACCCTAAACGACTGTGCTAATCTATTTGGACCTCCAGCTATAACATCCGGTCTGGACCACTCCACTCCTTTTCTCCCCCTTTGACATCAATGTCAAAGAAAACATGCTCCCCCTGAGCTGTTGCAGTACTTCGTCGAAGGTATCAAATATGAAACCAACACATACGCCCCCTAATAGGATGGACTCTCTTAGGTGTGAGATAGGATGATAACCAACTTCTAATGAAGATATTCAAATGGTGTCTTGGCTAGGTGTTTAGTAAAGGTGTTTGCAATTTGTTCTGTGGTTGGAATGTAATGAACCTGAACAATCTGATTGGTGACCCGCTCTCTCAGAAAATGGTATTTTATGGGAATATGCTTGGTCTTAGAGTGGAATACAGGATTCTTTGACACACTTATGGCACTAGTGTTATCACAATGAATTGGGATCGGTGCAGTATATTTTACCTCCAAGTTTGCAAGTGTCTGAATCATCCATAATACCTGAGTGCAACAAGTAGCAACAACAATGTACTCTGCCTCTGTAGTTGATAAATAAATGGAACCTCTCTTTTTACTCAACCACGCTACTAGAGAATCTCCTAAGAAGAACGCACCTCCACTCGTGATTTTTCTTTCATCCATGCAGTTAGCCCAATCAACATCTGAGTAGACTGATAATTGAAAATTTTGATTCTTAGGATACCATAGGACATAGTTCATTGTTTCTTTCAAATATATGAATATTCTTTTAACAACTAGTAAATGACTCTGTTTGGGTGCTTCCTGATACATTCCTACTATTCCAACAACATGCATTATGTCTAGACGAGATGCTATGATATACAATAGGCTGCCTATCATTGACCTATATGAACTTTGATCAACATCAGGTGAGGCATCATCCTTGCTTAATTTGCATCCAATAACCATAGGTGTGCCCACAGGTTTAGAATCTTCCATTTGAAACCTTTTCAACATTTCTCTTAGATATTTTTCTTGAGAAAGAAACATTCCTTCAGACTTCTGAGTAATTTGCAGACCAAGAAAAAATGACAATTCCCCTATCATAGACATTTCAAACTCAGACTCCATGGCAGAAGTAAACCATTGTACCAATGAATCATTATTACATCCAAAGATGATGTCATCTACATAGACCAACACGATGAGCAAGTCATTACCCTCTGTTTTGATATATAAAGTGCTACCAAATGTTCCTCTCTTGAACCCTTTGTCTTAGAGATACTTATCCTGTCTGTAATACTAGGCACAAGGAGCTTGTTTTAACCCATATAAGGATTTCTTCAGCTTGCATATTAGGTCAGGATTATTTGTCAGTTCAAAACCCTCTGGTTGTTCCATATAAACTTCTTATTTTAAATCTCCATTTAGAAATGCTGACTTGACATCCATTTGATAGACTTTAAACCTTTTATGACAAGCATAGGCAAGAAATATTCTGATCGCTTCTAGTCTTGCTACTGGCGCAAATGTTTCATCAAAATCTAGTCCTTCTATTTGAGCATAGCCCTTATAGACCAATCTTGCTTTGTTCCTGACAACTTGTCCCTTCTCATTCATTTTATTCTTAAAGATCCATTTGGAACCAATGATATTTTTACCTTCAGGTCTAGGAACCATCTCCCACGTATTGTTTTTCTCAATCTGATCAAGTTCATCATTCATGGCTTTAACCCAATGGTCATCTTTTCTAGATTCATTAAAATTCTTGGGTCCCAGCATGGATATGAAGGCTATATGTGATTGTTTGGTGTTTTTTATTATCTTTCTCCTGGTTTGTACACCTTTGTCTTTTTCACCAATTATCTGACTTGCAGGATGATTCTTTTGAGTGATTCTGGAGGAGAAATTTGATGTTGTTTGAATATTTGCATCTTCATATGGCTCAGAGTATTCTTGTTCTGATTCTTGGACCTGTTCATCTTCAACTTCATCTATATCCTTTGTTGTTGATTCAATATTGTTCACCTCTCTTACTGGGATTCCTTCATCAACTTTTATGTCAATACAATCAACCAATCTATGCAACCTCTTATTATAACATCTATATCCTTTACTGTTTGTAGCATACCCTAAGAAGATGCCTTCATCGAACCTGTCATCATACTTGCCAAGGTTCTCATCATTATTCTTTATGTAACACTTACTCCCAAAGACTTTGAAGTGTTTGATTGAAGCAGGTCTCCCATACCACAGTTCATAAGGTGTCTTGTCAGTGTGTGGTCTGAGGTGGGCTTTGTTAAGAACATGGAATGTTGTTTGTATTGCTTCTACCCAGTAGGTTTGACCAATGTTCTTCTCATTCATCATTGACTTGGCCATTTGTTGCACTGTTCTGTTTTGCCTCTCAACTACTCCATTTTGTTGTGGAGTTCTTGGGATTGTGTATTCTCTCTTGATCCCATGTTTATCACATAATTCCTTGAACTCACTTGACATAAATTCGCCTCCTCTGTCTGATATTACTACCTTTAATCTCTTGCCTTCTTGATTCTCAGTTAAAGCCTTAAATATTTTAAATTTCTCAAATGCTTCAGATTTTTCCTTGAGAAAGGAAACCCAAGTAAGTTTGGAGTAATCATCAATGATCATCATGAAGTATTTTTCTTTCCCTGTGCCTTCCTGTCTTTATGGTCCACATAAATCCATATGAACTAGTTGGAGTGGTTTCTCTGTTGAAGTAGAGCTCTTGGATTTAAACTGTGTCCTGGTTAGCTTTCCTACTTGGCAGGGTTTACACATAGAATCTTGTGGCTTTGATATTCACGGAAGATCTTTTACTTCCTCAAGATTTTTGAGCTTGCTTAAGTGGTCAAATTTTAGATGTCCAAGTCTCCTATGCCATAACCAGATCTCATCATTTTTTCTTAGATGACACTCTTCTCTATCTTCTTTCAACACATATACATTATTTTCTATCCTTATGCCTTTAGCCACCACTTGTCTTGAGTTTATAGACTTTATATTGCAGTCCTTGGAAGTGAACACCACTTCACATCCTCTGTCACACATTTGACTTACACTGAGCAGATTACATTTCAGCCCATCTACAAGTAGAACATTTTGGGATTTTCCTTTGCCATTACTCAGACTCACCATCCCTTTACCCTTGATTTTACTTGGAGAATCATTTCCAAAGGTTACGTTTCCTGATTTGCTTTCACTTAGAGATAGAAACTTACCTTTGTCTCCCGTAATATGTTTGGAGAAACCACTGTCAATATACCAGGGGTTCTGTTGTCTTTGGGCTGACAACACTAGTCCACACTTGTCATTTTCTTTCATCTTCCAAACCTTGACATTTTCAACAGAGGGGTTCAAATCTGGCTCGTAGTTCCTTAAGCGATAGTCTGCAGATTTATGTCCAAAATTATGGCAGGTGTAACATTCTCATTGATTGAATAAAGTATCATAATGATTGTTATGCTTAACCCGTGTCCTTTTTCTAGCCATCACATTATTTGAAGTCTGTGATTGTTGGTTACTTGGCTGTCTCATTCTTTGTTGCGGCATATATCTATTCCTTGAATATTTTGATTGCTCGTATTTCAATCTTAAATAACAGTTTACAGCTTTGTGACCAAAGTTAGAATAGAAATAACAATATTCATAGAAAAATCCTTTCTACTTGGAAAATGGCTATCTTCTTTGAGAAGGTCGATTTCTTCCATGTTGATGATTTCTTTGAACAGAGAGTACATTATTTCTCTGATCTATAGTTTCAGTTCTGGTACCTCTTTCATTACTCCTCCTGGGCAGCTGATTATCTTCTTTTGTTTCTGCAGGTTTTTTGTTGTCATTGGTGGTAGATTTGACAAACTGGATGGGTTCTTTGTTGCTTGGATGATCACTACTTGATACCTCTTCATAACCCATACCTGTTTTCAGCTTTGGGTTTCTTTGTTGATTTAGAATGGTGGCCAATTCTTCTGAGGCTTTGATACTTGACAGATTCTGATGATACAAGGCTTGAAACTTCTCCAACTCTTTCCTAGTTTTCACTACTTCCTTTTCCAAAGATTCACATATTGCCTTCTTTTTTGATAACTGTTGTTTTAGAATGTCTTTGATTTTCTTTGCCTCTTCTAATTCCACTTTTAGTAAGACAAAGTCTTCATTAGGTTCTTTACTACCTTTCTTGAACTGTATCAACAATCATTTTTGTTTTCTCTTCTTAATTCAGAGTCTGTCAATCTCTTCCAGTGCACTGATCAGTTCTCCTTACATATCAACCACAACTTATTCTTCATTAGAATCACTTCCTGTGCTTTTATTATCATAATCCTCTTTGGCCATAAGCATGAAGTCATTTAGTTTATCGGGTGAACAAGGGGAAGAAATTCCACAACAGGAAATCAACATCTCGACAACTGATTACCAAGTAAGTACAGAGCCTACCCCTGATTCATGAATTTTGACCAATAATTTTCCACCTGATGAGAAACAACTAGAGGTCGAGCCATCGGGACATACATAAGAGGTTTAGGAACCCAATATTGAACAGATATACACCGTCGGGAGCCTGGGAAACACTCTTACTTGGGGAGAGAAAAAAATCACTGAACCTGTGGATGAGGTCGTCGATATACAAGCCATTGGCCATGAACAAAAGAGGAAAGACATCATGAAGAGAACCACTAAGAAAAGGAGGCTTACTTTGGACAGTTCCATCCTCATCACCATAGAGGAGAAATTGATCAACATAGAGCATTCCAAGAAGTCTGAGCTTATCGACGCAGGGATGGAAATCACAGATGCCACCCTGGATAGAGAAAGAAAAGATGAAGAAGAGTTGGCCGCTGTGCTAAAGGAGTTGGAGCATCTGCGCCATTTGGTAAAATATTATCAGGACTCCACGAAGGCAATGATATTCTTGAGAAGCGAATTCCAGGATGCCTACACCAAATTCACGAGTGAGCGACACCTTTTCACTACAGGGATATACGATTTCCAAGAAGACACCCTTATGACATTGAAAACATGAAAAGACATGGAAATATGGTATGAGAAGGCCCACCAAGCAGTGGAAAGAATTTATTACATCAACACGTTTCAAAAGGGCCGAGATGTCGAAGAGAACGACATTCAGGTGCTAAGGGACAACAATATTGACCGTATAAGGAAGTCGACCGAATACTGGGTGAATATTTCCCAAGAATCTCAGCAGGAATTCCAAGAGAAATGGGCCAATCGAGAAAGGAGCTAGACCAAGATCAATCGGGCGATGAGAGACATCAGTCTCCTAGAATTCAGCGCACCTGAGGACTTTGTCGACTTGCACAACGTAGTCAAACTACATGTAGAACACGACTCATAATGGACTATGGAGATAGAAAAGGTGGAAAAAATGGTGCCAGGTCAAGTACAATAGTTCATGGATCACCCGATCAAGGCTTGGATAGTGTTACAACAATTAACTGTTAAAGTAGTCAAGTATCGGGCACATGCAGTGGATATAAAGGAGATCCTTTTGGCCCCGATGGACCAACACATATTCCCGTATGCCAACACATGCGAGGAACTCTTCGTCAAATGGTCAGAGTATGAGAAGAGTCATCCCCTCAAGTGAAACCATTTGATGATTCTTATAAGAATGAGAGATGAAAGTGCCATGTGGCGATGTTTTGTTTTACTTAGCTTGCACTTTTGATAGTTATTTTTAGTTAATAATTTGTTATAAGTAAGAGAATCGACCTGTTATAAGGGGTCGATGGTTTTTTGCAAAGACCCTCATTTTTGGAATTGTAAAGAACTAATTCAGAGCTACCTTAATTGAGAAGTCTTTTTTAGGACCAGAGACAAGTTTTTGTTTTACGTCAAAGGCGTGTGTGATTGGATCATAAGGAGGAATTACTTCTGACTTTATCTCATGAATTGATGCTGTAATGAGTAAGAGTTTCTGAATCAATTGATAAGTTAGATGATTCAATATTTTTATAGTTCTTATATCTAATGATGGAAAGATAATTGTGGTGTTAATGTGTGATTAGTGATTAGAGCTAAGGAAACTAATTTTCTTGCCATCATTTTATTTCATGTATGTTTTGTTTCGATAATTGTATCTCAGTCAATAATTGAAATACCAACAAGTTGATGTATTAGTACTAGGCTTGTCGTAGGTATGAAAATATTTGTCTGCATGCCTAAGCACGAGGGTTATCCTGAGCTCAACCTTCCTCACTAGTTTATACCAACAACTATCTTTTATTAGACTCATTTATAAGAGAAAATACAAAAAAAAAAATGTTCAAACTAAAGGAGGAGTTTTCGTGAGGAGATATCTTGTAAATCACTAAGTAAATCCCATTGATTAATTGGCAAGATCACAACATCTGGAGAAACATTCCACTATTAAACACTGCAAAGTCTAATTGGGCCTCGGTGGCGAGTTTGGTTCCTGCTGTTGACTTAAAGGGATTTAAGACCCCTTAATAGAACCCTCATTATGAGAATACTACAATAATCCCCTAAAAAGAGTGGGATGCTCTAAAAACCTACGTTGAGGAAAAAAACCTCAAAAGATTAGGAAAAACCAAAATTTCCAAATAAAATATATAAATTTTATTGGAAGATCACATTCATTATGAGTTATAGATAAATAACACATGTGACATGCCTTGGAATTCTTATAAATGAATACATCAACCTTTTTATAGGTTGGAGGACAAAGAAAATGACATGAAATCAAGACTAAGTAATGTTGGATACCACCATATTAGAGTAGGAGGGTATATTAAGGTTAAAACAAGATATCTAACTTGATTTCATTTATGAAATTTCCATATTTTATTTACTCTACATTATTTGTGTTATGTTTTCCAATGTTAACAATCGAGAAGTATCAATAGTCTAGTGGAATCGGTCTAGTGGAATTGATAGAAGAAGGATTAAAAGTGGATTACAAGGAGGGTTATAAGGCCCTTAAAAAATTGAAGCACAATCAATTCAATGATTCTTTTATTAGAGTGACCATTAAGGTACATTAGTTAAACACTTACTATATGATTGAACATTTTATAAGGAATATACATACCGTCTTAAATTGTCATATGTTAGTTTTAACATTAGAGGAATGGTACAGTTCCAATGATCATGATAGTGATCAGGGTGTGAGTAGGGTAACCTCAAACATGGTGATGATAAATAAATTTATAAGTAGTTTAAAAATGTATGATGAGGGCTAAGTTGAATGCTACAACCAGAATGTTGAATTTATCCATTAAACTGATTACATTATTTCATTTAAAAATGTTTCATTCTATAGATGTTGTTGTTGGGTTGTTATATTATTTGCAGTGAAATTCGAAGGTTGAGGTGGATTGACCGATAAAATTCGAAGTCGAAGTAATCAAAAATAAGTCGAAGAGGTCAACCGACAAGAGGTTTATAGGCAGTCGAGTGGCAACTGACTGACGACCAAATGAAGGTCAACTGGTAATCCGACTTGGTAGTCGACTACAATAGAATCTTGAGATTCACGAGATTTGTAGCCAATAATATATGTGGATCTGTAAGTTTTTTTGGGTGCCTTTATTTATGTATTTTCCTACTGTAAAGCCTATAAATAAGGAATTTTGTATTCATATTAAGTTGATATTTTTATGCTAATTTTTTAGCAGTAGGTTTTTGGTCATGTAGATGTAAGTTGAATTGGCTACAAGGTTGTCCTTGTGTAATGAAAGAAGGCACGATGTCGATTGTGTCTTAAGTGTGGACCAACATTAGGCATGAAACTCTTTATTCTGAATGAATTAGACAATAAGAGAGAAAGATGCTCAAAGAATGTTGGTTTTCCTATTTGGGTTTCCAAAGTAAAATCTATGTGTACTGTGTGTTTGCTTTGTCATTTGATTTATAGATTAATTCTTTCTTCCTCTCTTATATTATTCTTATCATGGAAGTGTTCCATTTACTAACATGTGGTATCAGAGCTTGGTTTAACAACCTTGTATTTGAGATAAACCCTGGGACTAGTAAGAGTCGTAAGTCAACGATCTTTAAAGTTGTGCTTAAAGAATGGCAAGTAGCTTGAGAATAGAGATCGAAAAATTTGATGGAAAGAATTTTTAGCTTTGGAAGCTTAAAATTGAAGATCTCCTTGTAGATTGAGAATAATGGGCACTAGTCTGTCCAGGTGCCATTCCAACAAGTATGTCGAGGGAATAATGGGAGAAACTCGAGAGAAGGGAAATGAGTACGATTCGACTTTGTCTTGCATATTCGGTGTTGATGAATGTCTCGGGTGAGTTTTCAACCAAGAAACTGTGGGACAAGTTGGGGAGCTTGTACCATTCAAAATCCCTAGTAAATAAGTTGTTCCTTAGAAATAAATTGTGCCTTCTAAGGATGAGTGAGGATAGTTCAATAACTTAACATTTAAATGATTTTAATACCATAATAAGCCTGTTATCTTCTATGGATATTAAAATCATTGAGGAGGAGAAATGTATTAGCCTATTATGTTCTTTTCCAGACTCTTGGGATATCTTAGTCATGGATATAGGGAGTAATTAAACCACATTAGTGATAGAAGATGTGGTTGCATATTTACTGTCAGAAGAAATGAGAAGGAAGAACATGGAAGGATCGACCAAAGATGCATTAGTGGTGAGAAGTCGACCGATTGACAGAGATAACATAAAATTCTCTGGTAGAATGTCTAAGTCGAAGGGAGATCAAAATCCCACGTTCAATCGATGAGAATATGTTGTAAATGAGATAAAGATGGGCATTACAAAAGGGACTGCAAGTCAAAGGAAATGGAAGTCAGTATAGGATCCAATGAGAATCAGTCAATTGAGAGAAATACTACTCCAGATAAGGGAGGCGATATGTACTTGGCGTCGACTAGTACACACTCGGATCAAGATGTTTGGTTGATCGAATAAGGAGCATAATGTCATATGAAACCACATATAGAATGGTTATGTGAATATGAACGATATGAAGGAGGAGATGTGTTCTTGGTGGACAACTCGATAACCAAAATTGTCAGACATGGAAGAGTTTGATTGATACTACATGATGGGAGGAGTAGAACCCTTCCATGTGTGCTACATATTCCAAGTTTTTCCAGAAACCTAATACATTTCAGTTTTGAGGAATGAAGAAGAATATGATTCAGATGAGTCAACTGAATTGGATAAAGAGGTGGAACAACCGAACTTGATTGTAAGGAGGTCCAAACGAGTAATAAAACCAATCAAAAGGTATAGTCCGTTCGAATTTTGTTCCACATTTGCATTAATTTATATTCTCTTTATGTATAACTTCCACTGATAAGGAGCCCAAGTCGGTCAAGGAGGAAACCAACTCGTCAGAGGGTAGACTTTGGAAGGATTCCATGATTGAATAAATGGAATCCTTGCATAATAATGAGACGTGGGATTTATTTGAATTACCTAGTGGAAGAAAGAACAACGATATCAAGTGGGTATTCAAGAAGAAGATAAACGCAACAGGTCAAGTCAAGAAATTCAAAGCTTGAGTGGTAGTGAAAGGATATTCCTAAGTCGAAGGAGTCGACTTTGGTGAGATTTTTTCCCCCATTGCAAAATTAACTTTCGTTAGAGTACTAATGTATCCATATACAACATTTGAACTTAAAATAGAATATATGGATGTAAAGACAACCTTCCTACATGGGGACCTGGAAGAACAAATCTATATGAAACATCATGAAGGATTTGTAGTAAAGTGAAATAAAGAGATAGTGTGCAAGTTGAAAATATCCATTTATGGTCTAAAGCAATCCCCAAGGATGTGGTACCAAAATTTTGACAAATACATCCGTATTTTTTTATTTGTGAGAAGCAAAGTTGATCACTACATATATTCCAAGGAAGAAGGAGGGGTTTTCATATATGTAGCATTGTATGTCGAAGACATGTTGTTGATCAGAAACAACATGGATGCAATAAAGGAGGTGAAGAAGCAATTATCCTCCAAGTTCGACATGAAGTATCTCGGTGCAACGAACTTCATTCCGGGAATGTAGATCAAGAGATATTGGGAAGATAGAAAGATCTAGTTGAATTAGATGAAGTATATTGAAACAATTTTGAAATGTTTCAACATACATGATTGAAAACCTGCAAAGGTGCCAATTCTTGTGTGAGCAAGGCTAACTGTTGAATAGTGTCCAAAGGCACAAGTATAAATAGAGGATATGGCACGTGTCCCCTATGCAAGTGTTTTTGGTAGTTTAATTTATGTGATGGTATGAACTCAACCAGGCATTTCCCATGCAGTGGGAGTGTTGAGAATATACATGTCGACACTAGGAAAGGAGCACTGGACAATTGTCAAGAGAGTATTCAGGTATTTTTGTGGCACAAAAGGTTATGCTATATGATACCAAGGGAAACCTGGAGGTGACTGTGAAATAGATGTACATGGATTTGTCAACATCGACTAGGATGGAGATATGGATCAATGAAGGTCAATAAGTGGATATGTGTTCAAGATGTTTGGTGGAGCAATTAGCTAAATGAGTAAGCGATAGTTGGTTTTAGACTTGTCAACAACATAAGTTGAATATATGGTGGCCACTCATGGAAGAAAAGAAGCAGTATGGTTGCAATGACTGTGTTTAGGGATCAGGTTTGAGAAGAGAGCTATGAAGATAAATTGTGATATTCAAAGCACAATATTTTTGGCAAAGAACCCAACTTATCATTCCAAGACTAAGCATATTGATGTACAATACCATTTCATGAGAGACATGGTGGAAAACAACACGGTGTTGCTGGAGAAAGTAGACACTTTGGAAAACATAGTAGACTCTTTGACCAAGTCTGTGAGTGTTGTGAATTTCTCTTGGTGAAGAGAGGCAATGGGAATTGCTTCCCTGGGTTTGTGAACAAAAGTTCAGGAAATTCCCAGATTCAACAAAGAAGACAACAAGTGGAAAATGTTGGGTTCTTATATTATTTGCAGTGAAATTCGAAGGTTGAGGTGGATCAACCGATAAAAGTTGAAGTCAAAGTAATTGACAACAATTCAAAGAGGTCAACTGACGAGAGGTCGACATGCAGTCGAGTGGAAACTAAATGAAGACCGAATGGAGCTCGTCTGGTAATCCGACTTGTTTGTCGACTGTAACAAAATATCGAGATTCATGGGATTTGTAGCCAATGATTTACATAGATCTGTAACCATTTTTGTTCGCCTTTCTTTAAGGTTTTTCCTACCGTGAATCCTATAAATAAGGCATTTTGTATTCATATTAAGTTGAATTTTTTATGCTATTTTTTTAGTAGTAGGTTGCTGGTCATGTAGATGTAAGCTAGATTGGCTAAATGGTTATCCTTGTGTAAATCAAGAAGGTATGATGTCGATTGTGTCTTAGGTGTGGACCAAGGTTAGGCATGTAACATTTTATTCTGAATGAATAAGACAACAATAGAGTAATACACTCAAACAATGTTGGTTTTCCCATTTGGGTTTCCAAGGTAAAATCTCTATGTACTTTGTGTTTTCTTTGTCATTTGATTTATAACTTAAATCTTTCTTTCTCTCTTCTGTTAGGTGTAGCGTGGAAATGTTCTATTTCCTAACAGTTGTAGGTAATTACATTGTTGGTGGTGAGGAGGTTTATGAAACAATAACCTCTAAAGTAGGTTGATATCATGGTAAGTATAATAATTAAGAATTGTACAGTTGGATAGGGGGTTTGTAGTCGAATGAGGTAGGGTTTTGAGAGATATAAAGTTTATTGATAGGTTTTCAAATGTCGTGAGGTATTGGTAACCTTAGTTTTATGGAGGACTTGGAAAAAGTGGACTATGAAGAAGACCCCACTTGTCATAGTCTCATATTTAGCTAACATCAAGTGGTTGTGGAACTATGGAGGCGAAAGAAAAATCTAAACCTAAATCAATTTTCTAACATCATGTTGCAGGATACAATTAGCATTCTACTAGATGGTAGGCATGTAACCCAAAAGGTACCCCAAGAAGACGATGGATAATTATGGGCCTTGGGATAAGAACAAAGACAGGAAAATGATGGTAAATTGCTTAAATTTTCGATGAATATATCTCATGTGTTTGAGAAACAAAAGGTTTCTTTGCTTGTTTATGAAGAAAGTATCCAATATGTTGATCCTATCGATGATATTTTTGGATCTGTGTTGGGAATTCCATTCCCCAATATAAATATCCATGGAAATGAGAAAGGTATCTCAAATTACATTACATCATCTCATGAATATAAGGGAATCCCATATCCCAAACCATCAGAGGTTTCAGTTAGTGAAGAAAAACTATATCTCAGGTGAGAGAAGTGAGATCGGAAGAGCGTCGTGTAGGGAAAGAGTGTAGATCTC
>CBVK0100357696.1:0-12712 GCA_900067695.1 Picea abies | reverse complement strand
TGTCACAATATTCACGTGGTCTGGGAGGTGGGCCGTTCTGAAATATGCACGGTGCGTGGTCTCATCCCACGAGACTCACATCCTTTTAAACCTCAAGACAAGAGCATACGACAATTCTAAAAAGCCAAGTCTAGCCGATGGCGCGGTGCCCTCCGTCATCATCATCAAGAAGATTTTTCACAGCTCAGATCGTTCACACTGTTTATATCTTCTCTCGGCTGTTTGTTTTCTCACAGTGCGTCTGTGAATCATAGCCGAGGCAATCAACGCTGTATCACACCACTGCTGTACTCTGAAATCTTCACAAGAATGCCTGAACTGTATTTCGTCAATAACCTGCTGGATAGGCCAGCGGAAGCAGAAACGGAAAAGGGCCAATCTGAGCTTAAAGACTATTCGGGCACTGCCATTTTGGCGGAGCCTTTCAGAGAACTCTATTTTCCCGCAGGAGATGTATTTCTGAAGACGGCATTGAATTTGAAAGATGAGGTCCTCCCTTGAATTTTTTTGCATTGATTAATTGTGGTTGAGAGTATGTTTCATTTGGGTTGGTGTGTTTTAAGGAGTAGGTTAATAAATGAATAAATTCAATTAAGAATTTTATAGCTCCAAATCAGTGATGGAAGTTATAGTTTCAGATTATTAATGAGGATTTTCACTATAAAATTTCAATTTAAAACTGTCTAAATAATCGAAGTTCTTTCTGAGTGAACCAGGTTGAATTTATCCACCTATGATATCTGATATCTTATTTGGGTGATATATTATGATTTTGTCAAATTGATAACTTAGCACTAGCTAGCTTGAGTATGATGTACACTCAAGGTTGCTTCTTAGGTCAGATCTCGAGATCTGTATAAACTTATGTTGATAGGCACATGGAAGTTGAGAAGTTTAAAAATAAAACTAGACCATATCCATTTAAACCAGGGTTTAACATGTACGTGCTCAACTTATGTTTGATAGGTACATGGAAGTTGAGAAGTTTTAAAGTAAAACTACAACATATACATTTAAACCAGGGTTTAACATGTATGTGCTCAACTTATGTTTGATAGGCACATGGAAGTTAAAAAGTTTAAAAATAAAACTAAACCATATCCATTTAAACCAGGGTTTAACATGTATGTGCTCAACTTATGTTTGATAGGCACATGGAAGTTGAGCAGTTTAAAAATAAAACTAGACCATATCCATTTAAACCAGGGTTTAACATGTATGTGCTCAGTCTCAAGGTTGCTGCTTAGCTATAAACTTGGGTTTGATAGGCACAGGGAAGTGGATAAGTTTAAAAATAAAACTAGACCATATCCATTTAAACCAGGGTTTAACATGTATGTGCTCAGACCCAAATAAATTTGGGTGTGATAGGTATGAGTTCAATGAATAAAGTTACTTTAGAGTTTAGATTCATCTAAACTTTAGTTTGTTTAAATGAGTTTGTATTAGTTGGATTTAGAGAGATTAATTTGTTTAAATGAGTTTGTGTTAGTTGCATTTAGAGAGATTAGATATATTTTAGAACTCAATATGAAGGAGATTTGTAACATTTACATAATACTGATGTCTAGTGTAATATTTAAAAATAAATAAAAAAATAACAACAATATATAAAAGAAAATTAGTTAATTGAGGCTTGGTTGGTTGGTTAGTTAAAGCAAATAGTTAATATAATCCTCACCAAATTATTCTCTAAGTAAAATTAAAAGTGGGTGTGTTTAATTAGCTTAAACAAATAGCTATGAAGAGAAAGAATAATAATCATTCCTTCCAACCAACCAACCAAACTAAATTCAATTGACAACTTATACTTTTTTATGACTTGTATTTCTGAATACTTGTCTTCCTCTGCTTTGTATATCTTGGATACAAAAACTTAATGCTGCAAACTTGATTGGTGTGGAATTTGTAACCTGGATTTCAGTTTTTTCTCTAATGTTTAAACCAGCTTTTTCTCTAATTTTCTTTATGTGTATATGACTTCGTAAAACGTGCGTTAACTACTTAGTATTCTATTGGTGTTTCCCGTGCTTATTGGAAATTTGGAAACAATACCCTGTTTTGTTTGTTTCCTTTACAGTTACTCTGTCTCTGCTTTCAATTATTTTATGTCCTTTTTAAAACAAATGGTTTGTGTCTCCTCACTTTATTTCACCGACAGTCCACTAAAATTCTATTTAGTTTGTTTCCATGTACTTGTTGCAAGACCAAGAATAAGCCCAACCTTTGTAAATCTGACACTGAACTTAAAAATTCGCTGAGAGGGTCTCACTTGTCGGTATATGTTGATATTTGTGAAATTTTTTTTCTATTAATCGTGTGAGTTCACGAGATTCCTTCAATATCTGTTCCACAAACTTAGTATTGCCTGTTACAGCACTGTTGTTGCATTTCCAAAATCTGGCCAATTCTATTAAACGTTCATAACAGGACCAAGTATGAGATAATAATCCTTACGCCAGAAGGGCTCAAACCAATATTTTCTGAAACTGGCACCTTTTAAGTTTTGAGTTTTATCATTATGCCTTTATGCTCAGTTGGATTACTGATGCAGCTTAAGTATTTTTAAACTTAAAAACTCCTGTTTTATTAAGCACAATTGAAATCTGATAGCTTCTTGTCTTCTTACTAGATTTGCTATCTTTCTGAGCAAGATGTATGGTAGTTTACTGCATTATTTTATATGTAATCCTAGAAGAATTTATCTACTTCATGAAAAGTGTGATAGTTGAGCTTACCGTATTGTTTGATATTTCTTTTGTTAAGGTGGTCCAATCAACATGGACACAGCGGGGCTTCCGCTGCAGAGACCCAACCGTGTATAAAGGGTTATCAGGAACTGCATTCATGTGTTTCAGATCACATCAGATAACTGGAAATAACGAGGATCTTGCATTATGCAGCGAAATTATTGATTCTTGTGCAGCAGTGGCAAGGAGTTTAAGACAGTAAGTAATGATAGCCAGTTATAATCCTTCCATGTTCTTATAAACCCTTAGGTAACAAAGAGAAGTCAATCCTCCATCTCCTTATCAACCCTTTGGTAAGGAAGCGAGGTCAACCTAATTGATTCATGTTGCTTTATAATGTATTCTAGTTTTCATTTTACTTCCTTTCTCTGGGGCTGATTTTGTGTGTTGCTGTATGGAAGCCATGTGACATTTCTCTGCGGCGAGGCTGGTATCTATGCTCTCGGTGCTGTAGTTGCAAAATACAAGGGCGATAATCAGCGAAAGGACTTCTTTTTAAATCTTTTCTGCGAGGTACAAGAAAAAAATATGAAAAGCACTATTCTTTGTTAATCCCCTCTACTGTTAAAGTCTTGATAATCTAAAAATAATTTCATTTTCTGTGCTATTACCATCATTTCTTAAGATGTGAAAGCTCTGAAGACTGCAAAAAGGTAATTGATAAAACATTCTGCAACATTTTTTATTTTCAAATTTCAACAGGTAGCACAGGAGAGGGCACTTTCAGTGGGGCCTGAGGATGGGGGTTTTGGCATGCCATATGAATTGATGTATGGACGTGCAGGCTTTCTATGGGCTGCATTGTTCATTAACAAACATCTTGGTGGTGAAACAATTCCTTGGAGAGTGTTGGTCAGTATTTATTCATTCAGTTTTCAATTATGAAATCATAGATCCCAATCTTGTGGTGAATTATTTTGAAATGGGTTAGCGAGTTGAAAATGCATACTAGGTCACAATCTCCTGAGCTACTGAGGCATTTCACTTAGCTACATTGTATAGACCTAAGGCTTATATCAAAAGTAAATAGATATGACAAGAAGGAAACCTGCACCTTGTGTCATCTGAGGGAGCTTGAGCTCGTTGTCTCCTCCTGGTTTGATTTATCTAAATGCTCAATTCTTTGGTTTCAGAGCCCAATTGTGGATGCTGTGTTAGCTGGTGGAAGAACAGGTGCATCTCATACACTTTGCCCCCTTATGTATCAATGGAATGGGACGAGGTACTGGGGGGCTGCACATGGTCTGGCTGGAATAATGCATGTTCTTCTTCATTTTCCACTAAATAAAGAAGACGCAGATGATGTCAAGGGAACATTGCACTACATGATTAGAAACCGTTTCCCAGAATCAGGAAATTACCCATCAAGTGAAGGTAATAAGAGGGACAAGCTTGTGCAATGGTGCCATGGTGCACCTGGTGTTGCAATGTCTCTTTGCAAAGCAGCACAGGTAGGGCTTGAAATCTCATAGATAAGACTGCATGATTAGTTAAGGATGTGTATGCTACTCATAAATAATGGAACATAAGAGCCTCTTATCTGCCTCTGGTATTTTGACAGGATTCTACCTTGAGAAAGAGTTATAGGTTCATTTTCAGTTTTTTTTTCTGTATTCAGTATTAAAAGGCCTTTTCTTTGTATCAGGTACTTCCAGGGGAACCTGTCATTCGTCAAGCTGCAAAGGTACTTCCAGGGGAACCTGTCATTCGTCAAGCTGCAATTGAGGGTGGTGAATTGGTATGGAAGAAGGGTCTCCTCAGAAAAGTTGGACTATGCCATGGCATTAGTGGAAATGCTTACACATTTCTTGCCCTTTACCGTTTAACAAAAGAAGAACTATATCTTAATCGAGCAAAGGCATTCACTGGATTCCTTTATAACAATGGGAGGAGACTTATTGCATCTGGTCAGATGCATGGTGGAGATCATCCATACTCTCTATTTGAAGGCTTGGCAGGGACTGCATGCTTATACTTTGATATGGTGAAGCCTGAGCATGCAAGGTTTCCTGGTTTTGAGTTGTAAAAAATGGGCTTGTTTATTTATGATTTGAGGAGTTCAAAGGGGATGTAAATTGCCATGGTACAGTTGCACCAGCCATATGAGATTTAGATGCACACTACCTCAGTAACCTTTCCTTGGAGGGGCATACAAGATGCATATTGATATATTCTCCTCTGTAACGTTTTTCCCTGTAGCGTCTTTGTTGAGTGATGTTCCAGATGCCCGTTGATGTATATTACTTGACAGTCTTTTTGTGACCACTGTAGTTGCGCTTCAAAGTTCATTATCAATCGCTGTTAAATTGTGTAGTTTTAAGTGTTAATTGAAGCCCTGTTGTCCTACAGTTTCAAATGTACCTATACTCACTAGCTTTTTTTACTCGTTCACAAGGCACATATTAATTTATGTTGCTGGATACCTTTTTTAAGTGGCCTCCTTTCTGGAGTTTTGGACAAGCTGTAATGTATCTTAATCTCTTAAGAGTTTCCTCCAACTATTGTGTTTATCCATTTCCCATCTCACCAATGTTGATATATTGTATAGCTTGAAATATAAAATGAAGCCCAGAGAAAACCTAATGCAATTTTCTTTAATGTGCATTGGTGTCAATGACAAGTCATAATTTTTTGCATTGATATTTTTTTGGCTTCCCATGGCCTAAGCCTTAAAGGTTTACGGTAAGGCATCGGGATTTTGGCATGGGCTTGGTTTGAGTAGGGACTTTATAGTCTTGTAAGCCCAGTTTATTTTTGTGCTTGGGCTTGTTTTTTGGTTCACTTCCTCACAGTAAAATGACTTAAGATTTATGTCTCAGATCCCATCTTTGTTGAAGGTCTCAGGATAAGTAAAGTTGGACACTGAAAAACATGTATTGTGTTATGTGATTCATGTATAATATGACACAATGGGTATCTCAAGAGGTTAGCTTAATCAGTTGTTACTAGTGTTATTGGGTAGTTTGGTTAGTTCTGTGTCAGCAGATGCCAAGTTCAAATCCTCATGTGTTAGGTATATTTTTTTTTTTTGACATAAACGGTTATGAAATTATATTAAAAAGTGTGGCAGAGCCACTGGTTCAGTTTACAAAATGCCCAGTGTTTCTTTGGGTCTTTTAACCTGATTACAAACAGCTTTGACACAAGTCCTACTAACTGACGGAGCTCCCTATTTGCTTACTATACTGCTTATTTAAAGCCATGGCTAATACAATGCCAGACTGCTTTGAGAGCTTTTTACAATGACACTTAACACAGAAATTACTTCTCTTCATCCTGGTTCCAATTGCTGTTCAGTTGGGCCATTTTAGCCTCCAATTGTTCCATTCTTTCGTCAAATTCTTGCTGAGGATTATTTAGTTCTTTGTGAAGCTTGTCCAGTTCTTCAGCAAACCCAATTTTCGTCATAGAGATGTCTGATTCAAGTTGTTCCAGCCTGCGTCCAGCTTCCACATCCAGATTTTCCAAGAAATCTAACTGGTGCTGTAGCATCTGCTGCAAATTTGCAAGGGTTTTATCCATCTCCTTCAATTGTTCTTCTGTACTCATTGTCCCTTTGGAGGAAGATGCCATCTTCCTTCTTGCTCTCACTTCGCATGCCTGGAGTTGCTCGCTCTGGTTCCTTGCCCTCTCTTTGTGCCTGCGCGTCTTGCAGATCGATCCTTGAGTTGGATTGTGAGGGGCCCGAGCTCCCTTTATTTCTTTTTTTCCCTGGCTCATCATTATCTTTGGGAACTGGATGATCCGCGCGGATCCTGTGTCTGCCTCCAGCAGATCGATCCTTGAGTTGGATTGTGAGGGGCCCGAGCTCCCTTTATTTATTTTTTTCCCTGGCTCATCATTATCTTTGGGAACTAGATGATTCGCGCGGATCCTGTGTCTGCCTCCATTCTTGGGCGCGCTTTCTCTTGGTACCTGGCTGAGCTTGTTTGCCAATCAACCCAATTTTTCCTGTCTTCATGCCCGATTTGCTTAGATCCCTTGTACCTGCGCGAGTCAGAATTTGGATGAGAGCGTAAGGACTGCGTGGGATTAGGGGATCTCCACTCGTTCCAATGTGCCATTTACTGACAGAGTACCTTCCTCCAGTAACACGCCTTGATTGGCAGCTTGGTCAGCATTGCAGTTTTGGTCCCTTAACACATGATAGAAATGACAGGAATTCAACTTATCCCTGACCTGCCATGGCGGCTCTCAAACCCTAACGCACCAGGTCGCGCGTATTTGGCTCACTCCTGACGCACTTTCAGAACCGTCAAACACCGTCTCCGCCCACTTATGGATGTTGCTTGCACTTATGTTTATTCTTATTATTGAGAACACCCACCTTTCTTGGAGCCTTATTGCATTTGCTTTCATTATGATTCCTAATGCTAGAGCCCAACCTTGCCCAGGTCGTCTTTGTTAGGTATATTAGTCTACCCCAATTGGTTTACTAAGGATGCCATCTCTTGGATTTTCTTGTCAGGTTTTCCTTTAAAAAAACAATGATACAATGAAGAGGAGTTTTGGTCTAGTAATAGTCTTGCTTGTTTAGGTTCATACGGCCTGCTCAGGTTTCATTAAAAACTTTCAAGCATGTGCCAAGTTTTAAAAGAAATACTGTAAGGAAATGTTATAGCCCCCACCATTTCCTCAAATAAGTGCTGACACACTCCAACGAAGGGGCCATTATTGAACCATTAAGCCATCATGGCTGTTAAGTTGGGTCATTGTTCAACGATTCAACCATCATAACTGTTAAGTTGATCCAGCGGTCACACACCTTATAATGTAAATGACGTCCCACCTCTTGATAAGTGGTGGATGTTCATGACTCAAGTATTGAGAAAGTATCTGAAAACTTTCATTGTAGTGCACCAAACCTATAATAGAATATTGTACTACTGAGTTGAATTGAATTTTATCATTCTCCTTTTCATCTTCTATTTGTTATCATTCTCCCTTATCATGTTCTATTTTATTAAAAAAACATTTTACATCGTGTCAATCACTAAGGTCCATTTTGTTATAAATTTACGTGAAATACAAAATACATCAAACCATCATAATTAAACCTACATGGTAATCATATAGTTTTGTCCACTTCAAGAATCAATAGTCTTATGAAAACAATGAAGGCTGCATTCCATATTGTTCTTTAGGAAAAAGGATGACTCTTACTCAGTGCAAGATATTGATAAATACAAAAACCCATAACAATTTACATTGAAAGAAAAAATAAAGCCATCCTAAGACTAGGAAGCATATATACAATCAACAAAATAAAACAGTAAACAGTTAGAGAGGAAGAAGGATTCTCTTGATTTTGCAAGAAGCGGTGGATTTAAGATTGACATCACACAACTGTGTTTCAAGGATGTCCCTTTGGATTAGAAAATAAATTTGAGTGAAAAGCATTCAAATTGATTGTGTTTAATGGATCATTATAGATTTATTAAATGCTTAGTAAGTCCATTGATTGAGGCAAATCTCCACGATGCCAAAGAAACCAAGTTACATTGATTGTTGATTAGGGATCCACAATAGTGATCTTAATTGGGAAATCATCAATTTGGAACTCAATATAAGATGGTTTTTCTCTTTCATAATGATTCTCCTCTAGATTAGGAAGGCATATGAGATTAAAAATAAACTAGAACCTTTGAGGCAAGGCTTTGGATGTGGATTGATGATCTTCAAAAAATTGTGAAAATTCTTATGGACGAGATTACATACTCCTTATGATCTTAAAAGCCTTTCCATTATCGTTTCGTGACTTGGGCTCTGGGAGATACTTGGCCTCAAATTCTTGATAACTAGGAGGCTTCATGTTTTGGGCTTTTGGGTGTTGACTTCTTTCCTCTCAAGGGGAATAAGTTATTTTCCTTGAGAGTCTTATTTTATTTTTCTTCCATTATTTCTCTCCTTTTTCATTCTTTAATGAGGGGCTCTCGGTAACAGTACCTCACTTTTTGAGTAATGTTATAGCCTTCACCAAGGTTATGAAAATAATGGTGTTACATTCCATATTCTTCTTTAGGGAAAATGATTCTTACTTACTCTATCAAAGCAAAAAAACATAAGTAATTTGCGCTATAAGAGAAAATAAAACCATCTTAAGACTAGGAAGCATATTTACAATCAACAAAATAAAATAGCTAGAGAGGAAGGATTTTGTTGATTTTGTAAGATGGGTGGATTTAAGATTAACATCACGAAAATGTCTTTCAAGGATGTCCATTTGGATTACAAAATAAATTTGAGGGCATCACATTCAAATTTATTGTGCCTAATGGAACAATAAATATCTATTGAATGCTTATTAAGTCCATTGAGTGAGGAAAATCTCCATCATGCCAAGGAATTGAGCTGGAGACACCAAGATACATAGACTATTGATTAGGGGTCCAAAATAGTTATCTTGATTTAGGCTCGTCATCAACTTAGAACTCAATATAAAACGATTTTTCCCTTTCATAATGATTGTCCTCTATATTATAAAGGCTCGTGAGATAAAAAGTAAGTTAGAGACTTTGAGACTAGGCTTAGGATGGGGATTGTTGATCTTCAAAAAATTATAGAAATCCTTATGGATGGGATTACATAGTCCTTATGATATTGAAAACCTTTCCATTGTCCTTTTGTGACTCAGGCTTAGGAAATGATCCAGGTGGATACTGGTCATCACCCACTTGTTCCACTAATTTAGAATGGTTCCTCATCTTGGCAATTTTTTTTACAGTTTTCCGGGTCCCAAACTTTCGAGGTCGTTTTGAGGTCCTAAATGACGTTTTTTTGGCGTAGTAGCACCTAACATGTGGCCGAGGGAAAATGTTAGGTCATTTGGAATGTGTACTTTTCGTCTAGACCTTTCTAACAGGCTACCGAGTGCCCCAAACGAAGATCATATGCAAACGTTACGCCCTCGGGAAGTTGATGTACCAACGAACCACATCGAGGCTCACAAACCTTTTGACGTTTCATCTTCTGGGGTTAGGGTTTTGGATGTTTAGGGTTTTCTCATTGATGTTTTATGTTAAAGGGCCTTTTTTGACCTCTTTGTAATCAACTTCTTGTGAATGAACATATCCAACACATCTCTCTCTTTAGAGATAAGATACCACCATTCTAGATAGCTTGTGTGCTTTGCATTTTACAATCTTTTGTATTCCAGACATTCATTAATGGAATATGAGTTTAATTGTATTATTATGTTTCTTGCAATATCTCTATGTGTTTCCTTGTTATATCTCTATCTTCATCTTATTCTCAATATAATCCAGATCAGTGATATCAGACCAATCTGCTCTTTGTTGTTTCCTTGTGCATGTCCCTGACGAGGCCAGGATATCAAGAGTTGGGTCTCGAACGGGTTGAGGTTGGGGAAGAACACTCCCGTTGGCACAAGCAACCTCACATGGATGAATAAAAGAGAGATGACGGAGTAGGGGATCCTATCAAATTGTTGCTCGAGGAAGCCCTTGCGTGACAAAAGAATGAGATGATGGATAATTTCGCCCATATCCTTCGACGGTTGCCAACAACAGCAGAGACAACTTCAACCATAAGTCACTTTGGAGGTGTGACGCCATTTAAGGTACAAGTTAACTTTGATATTCCTTTATTTGAAGGCCAGATAGACCCTGACACTTTGGAAAAATGATTAAGTCTACTAGAGGGTTGTTTCTCTGTCCAAAATTTTTCCAACAATGAAAAAATCATCTCTGCACTCAAAGCCCTTCCCCATGCCATAGATTGGTGGGAGACTTACTGTGAGCAACATACCGAAGATGGGTTTGCAATTTTTGGGCCAGGACCCACTTGGGTGGATTTTGTTGATGCCCTTAAGGAGCAATACTACCTTGTTGGAAACTATGATGACTAGTACACAAAATGGACAACTCTGCGTCATGAGAGAGACCAAATGGTGCCGGAGTGCACTAACATCTTCCATACTTTGTGCACAAAGTTGGGTATTAAAGACTCCAAGCGACACCTGGTCCTAAAGTACTACAGTGGCCTAAATAGGTACATCCTAACATATATGGAGTTCCTAGACATATCCTCACCGGAAGTCGCTTATCGATATGTTGTCAAGATCGAGCAAAAGTTGAAGAAAAAGAATAAGCAAGATTTCAGTTTTGCAAACCCATTGTAGTAGAATCATGGTAAAGGTGGCCTTAACTCCCAGAGCAAAGGACAGAGCGAGGATGGATGGCCCCATGACACCATTCCAAGCCATAATCAAAGAAGGGTAACGTGAATTCGGATAAGGACATTGGAAAGTGGTGTGAGTTCCACAAAATCCCTTGGCACAACACTAATGAAAGTCGTTCCAAAAAATCATTATTGGTTGAGACAAAAGCCTCAGAGTTAGATGCCAACTCAGACTTTGATTCAGAACTGGATAAGGAAAAATGAATCATTGATGCAGAATCTAGTGTCACCATTGCTACCACAAAAGTCAAACCAGAGGAACCAAAGGAGCTTGAAGAAGGGGAGTTCTTTTTCCATTCACATATGTGGGTGAAGGGGACCCCCTCCATTTCATTGTTGACAATGGTAGCCAAAAGAACCTAATCTTAGCAGAGGTTGTCAAGAGGTTGAATTTAACAATGATGCCACATCTTCAACCATACACCATCGGTTGGCTTAGCCAGGGATGAGACATCCATGTTAGAAAACAATGTTTCCTGCACTACGACATGAAACCCTTCAAAGACGAGATATTGTCTAATGTCCCCCCCTTGATATTTGTGATGTTCTTTTAGGACAACCATATATGTGCAACTTTCATGTTGTTTATGAATCTAGGCCCCATAGTGTCATTATTACTTTGGGAGGTCAACTCTACATGGTACATGAGGCAGTCCCAACTACTACGATCTCTTTGATCCCTACGAAGCAATGTAGAAAGGTGGTCTCTTAGACCGGGAGATTTATTCTCTTTATGGTCTGATTGGAAGGTGAATGGAAGGTCATTGCAACCGCCAAAACCTCTGCACGAAGTCTCTCTACACAACAACAATAGGTGGACTATATAGTAGAAGAGCATAGATAAATCTTTTCCTAGCGTAATGGGGTGTGTTATCGCACAATTTGTAGGTTGAGAAAATCCCGACCCAACCACCAAAATGGCAGCAACTAAGTGACACTATACCCAATGTCACCTTGATATAGGTCCCGCACTTCAAGGGTGACTAGGTCACTCTAGGGAGGCGATCTCAATGACCCTAGGGGGATGGAGATGAATATGGAGATAAGAGGAAGTGAAGCCCCTAGAGGTCAATTCTAAGTGGGATGAAAGGTGGGAAAATATTCCTTGTAAGTCAAGTAATTGTCACCCCACAGGTATAGTACTTCTTCGGATGATTGTACCTGTCTGAGGCACAAGAAACGACACTTTTCAATGATATATGTTAGTTGGATCAAAATTTAATCTTGTTGTCCATAATTTACAGCCATATATGACAGTTTATATCAGCAAATAAAACATCTAAATCATCATACAAAGATCTAAACTAGTTAAGTAAATCAACATCAATATTAGCAATGAATATAGGCTAAAAAGTGGCACTTAAGAAGCAAGAGAAGATAGTTCTTGTAAGCATGTATTTTATGTAGAAAATTGCAGCCTTATGGATGTATAATTCAATGGCATGCAGCAGCAAAATTAACCACACAAAATTAGAGTATTGGGAGAGAGGGACACCCTAATGGGGGAAGACTCCTCTCAATTAGGCAAATCAACTTCCAGCAAGAAAACTTTCAAAAGTTCAAAAATTATGTTTCCCAAGGCAATGATTTTATATCTCTAATGAAAAAAAGAGTATGACTAGTTCCTTTACTATTGGGTTAATGGATTCAAATAAACAAGAGCTAAAGAAGAACCCTCCTTGGGGGTGTAAGCCCTTTTACTTCCCAAGGTAGTTTTCTCTAGCTAGGGTTTAAGCTAAGAGGGTGTATGCCCTTATACTTCT